>JAADVY010000108.1:0-30108 GCA_023336035.1 Pythium plurisporium
CAAAAAAAAAAAAAAAGCTGCCTAAAACGCGGCCATGGATCCCATGGAGAGACGCCTCACAAAGACCAGCCAAACTGATCTCTCGGTGTGGAAAGAGGCCCCACGTCGCTAGGGAGAAGACCCCTAGCATTCCAGCGACACCACGAGCACCACTAATGCATGCTCCTAAGTTACTGGATTCGAATTGATGGTATCCAATATACTGAATTGATGGTAGTCATCCCAGCACATCCACTGAATTAACAAACTTCAGCCGTCCGTCTCGTTGCCGTGTTTCCGACGTTGCGATGACGCATACCGCATCATCCGCATCGCCCCACCAAGCACCACCGGATCATTGCGCTAACTAAGTATACATGATGAGAATCGTCTCGTATCCACTGAGATAAGACGAGATCTCGCCACTTATACCGGTATTCGCACCGGTTATTCTGCATTTCGCCGACCTTCCCCTGTTTGCGCATGGCCTCTGAAGATCCTCTCTCTCTCACACCTCCTTCCCTCGTCTCCGCCACTACCCCCGCAGAACGGAACTCGCTTTCTCTCTTTCTCTCAACCCCCCTCCCCCCCCCCGTCCTCCTCCATGCTCTCGCTCGCTCGGCTCCGCGTGTGTACCGCGCCGCTGCAGACGCGCGCGGCGTCGTCGCTCATGTCGGACGTCCACGGCACGACCCACGGCAAGAAGCACTGGCGCAACAAGCCGCTTTTCCGCCGCGAGGGCGACAAGCGCTTCCGCAACGGCCAGGAGGCCGCCGACATGCTCGTCGACGAAGCGCAGCGCCGCGATCCGTACCAGACCGAGTTCTTGCAGGCCGTGAACCAGTTTGTCCACTCGGTCGTGCCCGTGTTTGATCGGTACCCCAAGTACGCGTGGGTCATGAAGACGCTCATGGAGCCCGAGCGCGTGATCCAGTTCCGCGTGCCGTGGATCGACGATACCGGTAACCACCGCGTGAACCGCGGCTTCCGCGTGCAGTTCTCGAGCTCGCTGGGGCCGTACATGGGCGGCCTGCGGTTCCATCCGAACCTCAACCACGGCATCGCCAAGTTTCTCGCGTTTGAGACCGTGTTCCGCAATGCGTTGGCCGGGCCGTTTGGCGCCGCCCACGGCGGCTCGGATTTCAACCCCGTGGACAAGAGCGAGGCCGAGGTCATGCGGTTCTGCCAGAGCTACATGACCGAGCTCGCCAACTACATTGGTCCGCACACGGACGTGCCGACGGCCGGCGTCGGCGTCGGCCCACAGGAGATTGGCTACATGTTTGGCCAGTACAAGCGGCTGCGTCAGCTGCACCCAAGTGGCACGGAAGGCATCCTCAGTGGCGGCCAGTACTACTACCCGGAAGTCACGGGCTACGGCGTGGTCCACTTTGTGGATCGTCTGCTCGAAGCGCGAGGCGAGACGCTCAAGGGCAAGCGCTGCCTGATCTCGGGCAGCGGCGTGGTCGCTCTCAACGTAGCTGAGAAGCTGCTGGACGTCGGCGCGATCCCGATCGGCATGAGCGATATGTTTGGCTACATCATCGAGCCCGACGGGTTCACGGCCAAGAACATTGCGCAGCTCAAGAGCCTCAAGGCCGAGCGCAACGCGCGTCTCGGGGGCTACATCATGTCGTCCACGACGGCGCTGTACCATCCGGCGGGCGAAGGCTCGATCTGGGACACGCCCTGCGACTACGCATTCCCATGCGCGATCCAGAACGATCTGGACGCCGAGGCCGTCCAGACGCTGATCGACAACGGCTGCAAGGGCGTGTTTGAAGGGGCCAACATGCCCTGTGGCGAAGAGGTACGAACGAGTTTGGTTTGGAGGGAAAACGACGAAAAGTGGATCGTGATACTGATAGTGCCGTGCTGGACCACCCGACCACAGGCGATTGAGCTGATCAAGCAGCACGACCTCGCGTACGCCCCCAACAAGGCCGCGAACGGCGCCTCGGTACGGCGTGTGATCTCGTGCGTGCATTGGGACGTGGGACTGATTGTGGTTTTATGTGGATTGCATATTAGCTGGCGCTGGCGGCCAACAATTTGGGCGACAAGCAGCTCACGCGCGCGCAGCTGGACGCGGTCGTGAAGGACTACATGCACAACCTCCACGACCGCGTGGCCGCGACCGCCGCCGACTTCAACGCGCACGGCGATCTCCACGTCGGCGTCAACATTGCCGGCTTTCTCGCGGTCGCGCAGGCCATGTTCCGCCAGGGCGCGGTGTAAACGGGTTCAGTTGCAACGACTGGATTGGTCCAAAGTGGAGAGATGGCTACACTTGTACGTCCTCCCATACAAATATCATGTCATACCATGTCGCAGACACCTTGGTATCCTATGTTCTGAGCGAGCGACGAGAAGCGTCTTCCGTCCAGCAGATCTCTTTCTTCACAGGCCAGCACGACCGAGAGTCTGGTTCAGTGAAGGGGAGCGCTTCGTTCGCGCCGCCTTCACCGCTGAGGATTTTCCATGTTGATGAGACCAGAACTGACTACAGCAGATACATTCTATGACTTGGTATCTCGCATATATAGCATATATGCTTTATGAGAGGTAATGAAACCAGTTCCTGTCTGAACCTCGACCTATGTAGCCAACTTAATATAAGCTATCACAGGTATCAACTGGCTCTGCTCGCACCAGTGGTCTCCTCCGAGTCGCACTGACCACTTCAAGCGCATGTGGTCGGGCCCGTCCACCATCACGTAGGACTCCTGTCCTCTCTTTCCTGGCGACGCACCCAAAGCACAAGTCCTCTCATCTCTTCTCTCTCTCTCTCTCTCTCGTTGCACAGTCGCTCCTCGTCGTCATTTCACCAAACGCCTTCAACCGCTCACCTCCCCCGTTGTAAAGACCATCTACTCGCGATGCGCACTGGTCTGCGTCTCCTTGTCGCGTCACTCGCCGTCGCAGCAATGCCCTCGCTTCCCGTCACTTTTGCGGGCAGTCCGGGCAACGTCGGCGGCGCGCGGCAGTGCCCACTCACGCTGTCGGCCTCCACCGCCGAGGGCCAGTGGCAAATCGGCTGTGCTGAGGGCTTCCAATCCACGGGCTCGGTCGTGTTCGACTCGTCGCAGCTCACGGTCGTGCGCGTCTCCAGCTCCACCACGGACGTGAAACTCACGCCCGAGAACTCGAAAAAGCCCACGGAAATAACCGTACCAGCAGCCTTCTCAAAAGTCAGCAAGCTCACCTCCAGCTCACTCACTTCCTTGTAACACTGGCGATCCTGTCGATAAACGTGGTGTCGTAATCGTAATCACTTACCCGAGCATTTGTCTGTATAGTTCGCTGGAAGGAACCGCGGGTGCGGCAGGCGCGACTGGCGCGGCGACCTCGACCGTTGAGATCGACACAATGGCCTTCACCAAGATGACAGCGCTCCGCAAAGTGTACGCTCGTTCGGTCGTTCCTGCCATCGATTGCCAGCTCACCCAGGCAACTCTTTCTTCTTTCTGCAGGTCAGTGTCATCGGTCAACGTCGCCATCAACGGCCCGCTTGAACTTTCATCCTCGCTGAACGAAGTGTACGCCATCTGCACACGTGACGGATGGCAACATCTAACCTGGATCAACTGACGGTAGCTGCTTCCTGCGCATGCCATAGCACATTCTCTCGCGCTGGGCTTGTTGACTTCAAGGTCAAGATCGTCAAGGGGCAGGTGCTGAACATCACCAAGCTGTGAGCGAAATCCGACGAGCCAATTTCTACATCACGTAACTCACAATTGGTTTGTAGGGACCTGAGCTTCAACAGCCTGCGTCGTCTGCCGCTCGCACTCTTCGCGTCCAAAACGCTCGTGAGGTTCGTCTCGTTGGCTGCTACAGTGTCCGTTTGATTCGTAGATATCTCACGGCCTTTGCGTTGAAGCTGCAACCTAGAGAACAATGCGCTCGCTGCGCTTCGACTGAGTCGCCGGAAACTCGCTCGTTTCATGCGGCTCGTCGCCTCCAAGCGTATTCTCGTGAGTGAGATCGGTGATTTCACGGATGCGTGCACGGACGGCGAGACCAAGAAGGTTCAGATCGGCGCAAAGACAGTCACTGTGTGTCAGGTACCGACCGAAGAAGACGACGACGTGGTTGTCGAGAACGATGACGGCGTCGAGGAGATCTCTGCTGATGGCACCAACACGGATAAGTCCTCGTCGTCCTCGTGGTCGAGCTCATCCAACTCGTCCAGCTCGCAAGTCAAACAAACCAACACCACCACCACGACCACGACCACGACCACGACCATCAACGGCACGGTCGTAAACCGCACCGAGACGACCACGGTGGATAACGGTGCGAACAGCTCATCGGTCACTGGTACCAATGGATCTCCGCTCCGATTCTCGTACGCGACTGTCGTGACGGCTTTGGTTGGCGTTATTGCTATGCTCGTGCTGTAAATAATCCGAAGTTGACCAGCCTCAGCATCCCGATGAGGTGTTAAACCAAAAAAATCATATTACCTTTTTGAAAAGTTGAACTGTGTATGAGTGGGGTGAATCGTTCAATCGTAGAGAAGACACCGCCAGAGCCAGTGGACAATGTTGTTGACGAAATCCGTGATCGCGCGGCGCTGCGGAAGCGAAAACTTGTGGTTCGCGGGCTCTTCGCGACGGCAAATGTCGATGTGGAGACGGTTCGTGTCGCCTTCAAGTGTCGCATCCGTGATGCCACTAGGAAACGTCAGATGAATCATCAGATCCCGAGCGTCCGGACACAGCAACAAGAAGTGGCACGCCGCTTGGCCTTCAAACTGGTACTCGCGAACCTGGCCCGCATACACATCACGGATCCTTAACGCAAACTCCTGCCAGCAGACGTCCTCGATCTCCAACAATTCACTAAGATCGGGGTCGACTTGCTGGAGAGGAATGCAGACAGAGAGACGAAGACACTCTTCCAGCTGCTGGGGTCCAACCTCCACCCGAAAGTGCTCAACGGGCAGTGAGAGCGTGTGGGCCACATCTGCTGAAGGTCCCTGGTGATCGTTGTGAAGCAGTCGTGACCATAGCAAATCGCGTTCGTAGTTCGCCGCAGCCGCCCGGAACAACTCTTTCACGTACTGCTCTGCTTCATGCATAGCGCGATCAGTCGGGAGCAATATTGCCGACGACGGAGCACTTCGAATGAGCGCCAAGAGCACCGAGTTCTTCGGTCGCTTTTTCCCCTTCCACAATTCCTGTGTTGTGATGAGAAGCGAGTATCCTGGGGTGGCTGTTGAGCCGGCACGATTCCACGACGACGTTGACGACCCCATCGCTGTTATTTGTCGACTGAAGAAATTGCCTGCTGCCGAGTGACAAGCAATTGTATCCGGCGTACCAAACTGCGTCAAGTCTGTGACATCGTATCGGGACCCATGGCACGCAATGTATCGAAGAAGAATCTTGACGAGAATCGACTCGGAAAAGTCTGACTGCAGGTTACGCACGGGTAGCTCCACAGTCGAAGCCTCCAGCGCACATTCGCTCTTCCTGGAAGAGTTCACCTTGTCCGACAATGCACGAGGATACGATCGCAGAAAGCAACGCACACCCTTCACCATGTTGTGCAAAGATGAGGAGTTCGCCGGTTGACGCGTCAACTCATCCTCGGACTTACGGAGTGTCCAGTCCAACAAGGATCGATGAAAGAACCTGATAGTGAAATCGTGGATAAGCATTCGTGTGTTGAGCGTTTCGCGCAGTGACTGCGAGACGAGTTTCACCAGCTCGCCTTGCGTAGTCGCCTGGCTCGCTGGATCAAGGTGTCGCTGGTGTCCGAATTGTTGCTGCCGCAAGTCATGCTCGTTGACCAACACGACGCTGACCTGAACACCAGTGTGGTCACACTTCAGCTCGAGTACCAGCGCATCCTTTTCTGATCCCGTCGAAGCAGATCCGTTACGAATTCCTCGATTTGGCTTCTTCACGATACCACCACTGTGTACGAAGAACTCAGAAAATGCCTCCCCTTCCGACGCGAAAGCGTCAACAGAGGAGCGAGTCGGTGTGACAGAGCCCGACCCAGATGCACTGTTGCCGTTACCATTGGTCACCGACGGATTAATTGTGGATGCTTGATTTTGGCACATTCGACTAGATGGCAAGCGCAGGTGATGAAACCCGAGGCTTCGGAGATGGGTTGCGTACTGTTCGAAGAATCGCTGCACAACCTCCATCCGGGAGTGGAAGACAGCCTTCAAGATCTGCAATTTCATCTCTCGAACAGCTTGTCCTTCCTTGCCGCACATAGCTTGAACTGTGTGCTCGGTCAAGAGTTTGGCCACGACACGTTCGTTTCCACTGAATACAAATTCTTGCTTGTACGCGAGCAGGTTTAGCAGATCCATCGATGCTTGAAGTGCTCGTAGCCGTCCTGTATTCGAACCGTCCTCAACATACTCGTCGTCAATTTTCAGCACCTCCCATCGCTCGATGAAGCTAACGCGAAAACGCTGGTGGAACATCACGTGACCTGCGTTCATCATCGCCTGCACTGGGCTATCGGTAGACACGTCGATCGCCGCTACATCAGCCGGCGTCTCCTGAATTTGACGAAATAGCTCCAGACAACAATCTGAAGCAAAGGAGCACGCTGTCTTCAGCTGAACTTGTCGCTGGAATGCACTACCGTAATACCGCAACGGATCGACGGACTTCTCTCTCGATGAGTCCTCCATTTCTTTGTTTGTTACTCGCTCGATCGCCACCGTGCTCTGCACAAACGCATTTCGCGCGCAATACTTGAAGTGGGGGCCCCACGCTTCCGCGAGAATGGATCGCCAAGCGTTCGCCTTTGACGCTCTTTTGTCGACAGAGGATCGCCCCCCGGTCGGGACTAATGCAGATTTCGATCCGCTCGATCTCTTCTGGGCGTTGATTGCTCGGTGAGTACCTGTCATGCTAGATCCCCCTCTGCTCAATGCGAGGGCCTGCTGTCCGGAAGAACCCCGGGTTGACCCATCTGGTTGACTTGGTCGGTTTGAGTTGGCTGCTTGCCCAACTGCTGGGGATGGAATTGACTTGGTATTCGTAACTGGAAGGTCCCATGGAGCCACTTCTCCTGCCGGACGAGTCGAACCCACACCTGGACCACCGCCCATTTTCCCAGGCAACCCTCCACCTCGAGCACGTGCCCTTGCAGCCATCAAGGCATTCGCAGCCGTAGGATTCGATCGCATTCTCGCTAGGTTCCCTGCACTTGGGCCAATACCCCCACCTGGCTTTTGTCCGGCAAGTGGTCCGAGTGAGAGAGCTGGAGTCAGACCTCCGCTGGAACCACGTTTTGTCGGAGATGGTACTGTTGCTCCACCGCTTGGTTTTGGTGTTGATGATTTATCAGCGGTTGCTGCAATCGACCGTTGCGAGTTGCTTGCACTGACTATACCTGAACGCATCGATCCACTTCTTCCGTTCGAAGATTCTTCTGAACCAGAACGGACAGGAGTGAGATTTCTCGATCGACTTCGTTGCAATTCGCTCTTATCAATGACATGCACGCCCAGCTCCTTCAGCAGTTTCCCGAATGGTATGAGATCAAGCCGATTGACTGTCTCAACACTTTTTGGGGGTACCTCGAATGCTTGTAAAACTGAGATCATCGTCGTATGAAAGGCAACATAGCTGACGGTGAACTCCGCCGCACCAACCAGCCCATCACTCGAAAGAAGCAATTGTGGCTGCACCACAGATGCTCCACTCGGAGCTGCGTACCCCAAACCGCCTCGATGCATGAGCAAACTCTGGAGCATTCGGTCTCGAAGTAAGCACCATGTCATCACCCGGGCAAGATGCAGGGCAATCGCGTCAATGACTTGCTGACTGAGATTATAACCGTGTAACGTCAACCCCGCGGTGGCCGAGATGTCAACCACGTAGTAAAACGATCTTTGCTGTACAACCGGTGGCGCGAGAGGTTTTGACGATTCTGGTCCACCACCTTTCGCCATTGAATAGTGCATCAGCTCACTTGTGGTGAACTCCTTCGCCGTCACCAGCGAGGATGAGGATCCAAGCAACGAAGTTGAGCTCAGAGATTCGATCGTACTCGAACCGATGGAGTGGTGAAAGCTAGAAATCGAATCCATGTCAGATAGTTCTGACTGGATTGAATCAGAGCTCGCCAACCCAGGTGGCCCACTACTTGCAGAAGTCGCAAAATCTGACGACGGGGGGGTGGGGATCATCTTGACACGCTCACGCTCACGAGAGCCGATCTCGCTGCCGTCGATGCACACAAATTGATGGCCCTCAATACCGAACACAGCTGGGCGAGCTTGAACGGGGAGTGATGCGGTGAGAAACTTGTGCAACTGACTCACGATACCACCGATATCCCAAGGCTGTATCGTCACTGGTAACGACAACTTTGTCACAGAAGCCGAGGATGAGCGTGCTGATGTCTCCAATAAATCAGCGATGATGTTGACTTGCTCGGGCAGAGTTCTATCCGCCACCTGGTCACCCCTATCCGCTGCTGTCTCGGATCTGTTTCGTACTGCACGAATAGTCGCTTCAATAGCGTAGTCAGAGACGGACTCACGTAGGTGTGATTCGTACACCGATCGAAATGCAGAAACTTGGACAGGACCTCGCACCCACAGTTGACATCGAATGAAGAGCATGGGGGAGTCTATGGTATCGTTGGCTGTAGCATGCCCTATATCCAGCAGCTTCACCTCAGAGTCATCGTCAGTCGTCGTGGCCCCTTCATCGCAGTGCAAAATCTCAATTCGAAGAACAGCAAGACCCTTGCCAACACGAGATAAGAAACCAGGTGACAGTCGAAGCTCAGAGTTGAGGTTAACAGCAAATGTCGCATGGCCCACAACAAGCGGCTCTGCTTCACGACATTGTTGGCTCGACTGAGAATCAAAAGCAGGCAAGATGAAGACTGGAGAAATCACCTCAGGCCCGAGCGGCAGACCTTCGAGTGATCCTAGTCGCGTCAACCGTTGCCCGAAACAAGCAGGATGGAATGTAGTCGGATCATGAGCAATGGACGCTCCGGATGGAGGTCTCGCCTTCTCGAGTGATTCAAAACCTTGGACGCCCTCAACTTCCATCTGCGACTCAACCGGCGGCGTACTGACTGTAGATCGAGTACTGCTCTGACGCTCGTAGCGAATTGGAGCTACTACTGAAGCTGGGTGGGACGTATTGATTTGACGCATATAAGACGATGTCCCAAGTGTCTGACACATGAACAGGAGCACAGTCGATGCATCACTTCGTGGAACCAGGCCACTTGGCACCTTGTATAGAACTGAGCTTGCTGGACTTGAACCTGGCGGGCACATGAACGCCATATCAGAAGGACTGAGCTGGAACTTGGTGTTCCGAGCTAGCAGTTTCATCAAGATGAGCTGCATTGTCTCATCAAGCTTGCGCTCGAGTAATCTGCACAGTTCTTCAGTAACCTCCTCGCCAGCACTGCATACACCAAAAACTTCGAGCAGAATTCCTGATGGAGTTCCGCCCCCAGGTGATCCGCTAGCGGACTTCCGAAGGAGAGATGGCATGGCTGGTTGAAGAAGTGCGTCTCTGCTCGCAACGCTCATCCTTATGTAAAACACATGCCCTCCGCGGTCTCTGTACACAAATACATGCCGCCGATTGTGAACTTGGAACTGTTCTAGTGCTTGAGAACAGAGAGTAGTGAGTGCAATGCTCGGCACCATGCGCTCGTTGAGACGGAAGAAAGCCGCATACTTCCGATCGCACTCAAACTGTCCTGGCCAAAAAAATGTACTGGGATTTGAGAATGACCCATGACGTCGATGTGATGCCGAGGTTGGAGACGGCGGCCCCGTAGATGATGTTCCAGGGTCAGCCGGAATCAGCAGCTCACTGCACGACCGCGTTTCGTGAAGCTGGAGAAGCAACAAGAACTGATTTACTCTCTTGCAGACAGCATTCACTGCTAAATGCAGCGATGTCAATACTTGAAGTCGATCCCAGTTATCACCAGTCGAGGTTTGATCACCATCCACAGCACGAGCAGGTTGATGGTGAAGTTGAAGTTCGATATGATCCTTCTCCACAGCAAGAAACGCCCAGTAGGGAACCTTGTATGACCCCTCAGCAGACTGGCTCACAACGAAGTACGTGCCGCCGCAATCGATGACGTGAACTGAGTCCGTTCCGATCCGGAGTTCTTTACGAAGAAGTGCTACCGGATCCACAGTGTCGTGATGAACGTTCACAAAACAGATCGGATATTTGACCGTCGTCCGACTGTCATCAGGCAAGTCTCGAAAGAGTTTCTGCACGAGCTGGCTGATCTCTGGGGTGATACACTCAACATTTCTCAGAATACACAAGATCTCGACACTGGACCACTCTTTGATGCTTCTGCGCACGCGCTTCAGCACTTGCCGCTGGAAGAACGGGAGGGAAGTAAACAACTCTGCAGGTGTAACTTTATGGCGCTTGTCGTCCACATCGACACCCGTGTGGTGACTTCTTTTTCTTTCGAGAAGCTGCTCGTTTGGCAAAGTGAGTGTGACGAGTCGGAGCGCGATTTTGGGACCCGACAACTTTGCTGCCCACTCAGCAATCTCACTGACGCCTCCCGAAGATACTTTCCCGGTACTATCACTTCGTTCAGTGGTTTCACCAGGCTTATTCTGCAATAGTGCCACTCCACCGAGAATCTGTTGACTTCCAGTGCTTCCTTTAGAATCCATGGACGAATTCGAAGCAGCACTCCGCGGCAACTTCGGGTTGCTTGTTGGACTCGCAAGTTCGAGGTTTTTCATACCAGATGAAGTTGATCGTGGCCGGCCCGAGATTTCTTTCACGAGTTCCCGACACTCGAATCGGAAAAAGAATGGAGACGAAAAGCTCGATGTTGCTGCTGCAACGTCCTTGTTCAGCTCAGCGTCTTCTTCTTGGTTGATCTGCTGTTGGTGGTGCTCTTCATCTTCAATGAGGGCATCTTTAATTGCACCCAAGCCTCTGTCATCAGTGGTTAAAATACTATCGAATACAGCGTTGTTGCCTTCCTCAGTACGGTCTCCGTTGAGTACGCCTTCGTCACCCTCACCACCGGCAATTAATTCCCCGAAACCTGTTCTGTCGGTAGCAATCGTGATGGACTTTACAAGTCGCGGAGGCTTCGGCGGGAGATTATCATTATCCCCACCGACGTCCTCTTCCACTAGAAGCTGGACCCCTTCGGCTTCGGTATCTGCCACTCCGACCACGTCATCGATTGCCATATTTTCACTGCCAACAAAGACGAAATATTTCGTGTCGTCAATCCCATGAAAAACTGTCGAAAGAATAGCTTCAAGCGACTTGTCCAGCCTATCTTTGAGAGCGTCACGAATTGGCTTCCCGCTCAGCATGTCAATCATGGATGAACGCAACGCTGAGCGAGGCACGGTTTCCCGAATCATATCAACTTGCAGCATACGATAGAGTAGCGTGATATCCAAATCCATCGGAACTTCAACACAACTAGAGAGTGCCTGGATAAGGTCGCTCTGTTGAACAGGTGCTCCATCGCGTAATGCAACGTAGACACCACGGGAGAAATTGTGCTCGTGAGCGAGTTTGACTTTCTTCCTGAATGCCATGCTTGAGTGAAGAACAGCCAGGTTCGGCGCAGCCTCTTCCCGTGCAGGTTCAATTGAGATTGTCAACGGAGACGGAGGGGCTGCTCCTGAAGTGATACGGGATCCGAACGTTGCTGAGGTACCTCGCTTTGCTAGCGGCGGTGGCCGACTAGTCTCAACTGCCGCATCGGTGATTTTCTGAGACTCACGGCTTGCGAATAGTTGACGGAGTACGTCAGCACGTGGTTGGCGATGGCCGTAGCTTGGTTGGGTTGTTAGGGTTGCAGAGAGCTCAGCAAGTGAGCACTCGTAGAAGGCAACCTGAAAGTAACCAGATCCAAGCTCTCCATTAGCCTTCTCGATGAGCAAGTGAAAGTCACACCCCAGCTCCACTTCGCGACAAATTGAGTCGCAGAACTCATAGTCTTCAGAAAACGAAGCCACCTTTGGGTGTGGAGAGAGCTGTCCACTATGGCCGGAACGATGAGTTTTGTCATCCTTAGAGCCCTGGAAATGACCCATTCGCCAGGATTTGTAACCTTCTCTGAAGCTTTGTCTCCTCTCTTGGTACAGGACAATATCATCTGCAGATACAGACATCTTGAGCATACTTGACTGTGTAGCTGCATGGTGTGAGACTTCTGCAGACAACGTCGCCTTCAATTGACGATGCCTCTGATGCCAGCGAGCTAGATCGTCCTTCTCGTTCGACTTCTTGTCGGACTTGAGTGCTGGGGACAACAACGGACGCTTCTTCCTCGACAACGTGGAAATAGCAGGGAGAAAGGCAAGGAGAACCGTATCATTTGGAAGAAGCTTGGCAAAGCATCTACCATGACTCAATGAACGACCTGGATGATCAAGAGTCGCACTCTCAGAGCGAGGGAACCATAGCGGAAGCTGTGACGTGATAGTTGATGTTCGGCTTCGAGTGGCAAACTCCGGGCCATCACCCACGAAGGCGCCACAGAAATCCGTCCACGCAACTTAACAATCACTGAGACTACGCAGCGTACGCTCCAACATCGAGTAGAGATAAATATTGGCAGATGAGAGAGGTGCGGACGAATTCGTGGCTCCGGGGTCCATTGTTGACGTAACCTCACGCTCCAAGTACATCAGAAAATGCTCGCTTGAACGCTTCGAGGCTTCAACAAGACGCGCAGTGCTGAACGCTGGTATCAGCGCACTGCAGCCTGTTCTTTCCTCGTCATCTACCGGTGAACCGACGATACCAGTTACGGGAGCAGTCATATAACGCTGATTGATGCTCTCGACGGTGCCTTCGTGTACGCTGGATATTGTCTCAAATGTACGAAGACAAGAGAGAAGATGACAATCCGAGTCGAAAATGAACTCTCGAATAAGCGAAAGCAAATTTCCCTCGTCAAGATAGGTCGGGGATCTGTAGGTACCACTGATCGCTGGCTCTTTTGCTTCGTCCTGCACGAATGCCGTCTGCATAGCCTTTGCTGACAGTTTGCTAATCGGCACATCGTGGCCCACAGCAAATCTCAAACTGGTATGGAAAGCGTCATTCAAACCGGGCACAGTCGCATCGCGAGCCAATGTCGTTTTGGCGAATCCGTACTGCGGCTCCATCCAGAACGAGGTCAACAGGCAATTGTCAGCTGTCCGGGTGATCCCATACTGAATCAAAGACGTCTTCAAGTGTCCGTTCTCGTCTTCCATCAAGATCTCTCGTCCAAAAATGACACTTGCAACTCGCATAGAATCACCATCTTCTTCCAGGTTCCAGTCGAGCACCCAAAACCCGGCACGCACGCGTGCTTCGTGTAGGTGACGCATGACTTCTCCGATTGATGAGGCACTATTGCGCGTCAAACGCCATTTCCAACTGGAGTGCCACATGAATGCGCCGAAAACGCTCCGGAGCTGTAGCTCACTTCCCCCACAACATGCCACCAACGGCTTATCGGTGTCGAAAGAGCTCTCAGGAAGATTGTCAATATCCTCCAACGCCAATGTATCGTGAGTCACTAGCAGTCGACTCAGCATGCGGTGGCAGAGGACAAGCTTGCGAGGTGGACTTGATGTTGAGGGTGTCATTGGCACGCTGCTACCACTGCCTTGACCACCGATGGACTGTGAGTCGCTACCGGCCACGATATTTTTCAACTCGAATAGCGTCTCCCTTCTCGTAGAGGCCGACACAGAGAAGAATGCAACGTGGATAATTACGAGTGTGTGGTTCTTGGCTTCGACTCGGACGAAACACAATGCGCCCTTTGACTTCTCCTCTCTTCGAGGCAACAACTGGGTTTGCTCCATACTTGCATTGATTTGCGCTGCCAGAGTCGCACTGTTTAGGGACGATCGCTGCTGACGGCGCTTACCAGTAGACACACCACCCGTAGGAGTTGGAGCCGTCGATGATTTATTGCGATCTTCAGTCCGCGAGGAATCCATCGACAAAAAGCGCAAGAAGAGGTCTTTACCGAGCCGCTGAGATGACCATCGAAGTATTGCACCCCGAATACGCTCTACCATCAATTCTTTCCCAAGTAAGAGCGGATGGACGTTGATCTCTAACGACATTCCAGCTCGTCGGGTCTGACGGGATCGCGCGGTTGAAGCACCGCGCGATTGGCCGAGAGCACTATTTCGAGGAATGACCTGAGGAGCCACACCATGCGGGTAGAAAATTTGCGAGGACGGATCGTCAACAACAACCGTGAGTACTTCGAATCGATCGACGTGAAACCAACGATGCCAAAGAACAGGGGATAACTCGCCGATGATGCCGAATACGGGGTGAGACGGCTGACTCTTGCTTGGTTGGTGAAGGTGGACTGCCGACGACACAGTATTGTTTGCTTGCGAGCCGAATGAAAAGTGAGATGTCGTATCCGCTGCACTAATCACACTTGCAGCCGCACTCATCAAGTGGAGCAGCACGCGGTCAACGTCCTGCACATTGCGAATGAAGTCGTGCAATGCTGCGGGTGCACCAGCTCCTGACCTACTTGTATGGCGCGTGTGTGATTTTGCTCGACTGTCTTCAAATGCCCGCAGGAACTCACCATCCGCAAGCACATTCACTTTCACATACCATTCACAGGAAGCTGGGTCTTTCTTCATGAGAGCCGAAGCGCTTGAGCTACCAACGTTGCCTGTGACTGCAGCCTTGGAGCCAGACGAACGTGTTGAACCTGTCGGCTTTCCTTCGATGTTCTCGATTGTAGATGAAATGACATACTCCAGCCAGACATTCTGCTTCCACTGGAGCACGAACACGAGTAAAATCTTGGTGGCAGCATGGGGTGCCGTTAAGTCGGTAGCATGAGTAGGCGTGGGAGGAGCAATCGGCATCTTTGCCAAGCTTCCGTCTGGAAGGCGGTGCATCATCCGCACATGGACCTTGTTGATCGCGAAGCCCTCACGAACTCGAGCTTCGACTATGTGATGGACGTCGGTCTGAATTCGGTACTCGTGAACCTTTTCTCGCCACATCCGATAAGGTCGAAGTGGCATGTATTGACTTCCATCGAATGACGCACACCACGCCATGTCGAGTTTCAGAATCGGGGTTGACACAGCTTGCACGCTGGAAGGACGAACGAGCATTGCGGACTGGAAGGTCGACATACACTTGACTTTATCACGAATAGCGGGAGCAATCCACGACTGATGTAACGAGACGTAGTCGATCACTGAACCACCGCTGGCTTGAGCAACAAAGTCGAGGAGATCAACATCAGGCACATAGCCAAAAGACGCGTGTTGATCATTCCACTGCGTCCCTCCGATTCGAAGAAAATGGCACTGGATATCGTGACGAACCAGCTGCATCACGAGACTGTCGTAATTGTACGCATTGAGCAAGTCCACCACTCCGTCTGTTGCCAACACGATGAGCGGTGCGGCGCCACTGGGCAACGAATTGAGCGCAAACACAGCGTTCTGCAGCATGGATGACAGACTGGCGCGCTGCTTCGTCTCAGCGGTGCGGGGTGCATCACTCTTGAGGTAGCCATCACGCGCAGTCGCTGCCCACTCGTCTTCAAGCAGCGTGAGGCGCTCCCGGATGAGCTGTAAAAGCCTGTCTGCATTCGAGAGATCGAGGACAAAGCCTTGCACGAGCATACACAGCGAGTCCACGTACGCGCCTTGAACCATCACCGACACGTGAAACTCGGGCACGAACGCCACGCCACCCACTTCGACTGGCCGCAGCAGATTTCGCACAAAAAGCTGCATCAAAAGCGGCGAAAAAAAACAATGAGCATATACGTACGATGGTTTGATCCCTCCATGTTCCATCGTACCTCGGCCGACTCGTACAGCATATCCAAAAACACTTTGCCGGAATGCGCATCAATCGACAGCGCCGACGGCGACGCGTCGAGACACAGCACACAGCGATACCGTCGGTACACGACCGCGATTTTGGTCGCCATTGTCAGTCGCGCGTGCGGGAGACTCGTCACCATGTCGCTCTCGTCGTCCAGCGAGATCTCCGACTCGGTGATCGACGCGCGTCGCGTACGTCGCGGCTGAACGCCCATTGGGATTTCCTGCACGGGCACCGCCTCGATCTCGTCCGCCAAAGTCGAAAGCGCCTCGCGCGCTGGGTTGTTGTTGCCAGGATCTTCGCTAAACGCGACGGCCGCGACGCTCATGCCGTCCTCCAGCTCGACACTCGTCGTTCCCACCGACGCCGAGTCGCTTTCCTTGTCCTCGGGCGGCTCGAGGGGCTTGTCGGACGGCGTCAAATGCGGCCGCAGCAGCTGCTGGAAGTGCCACAGCGAGAGCGTCGCGCGGTCCACGACCGCCACGTCGCTGGCCGCGAGCAGCAGCTCGTCCACGAGACGTGGTGGCGACATGCGAAGGAGCGACTGGTGAACCACGGGAGTCGTCCGCCGTTGCGTCCACACACCTCCATATACAGAGGAGGTAAACCTCAAGGATGTTGTTTCCGCACAGGGCAGCATATCCCGGAAAGGGAAAGTGAGGAGACGATGTACTGTGGTTCCTGTGGTGAGCGATCCTGTTTTGGACACTTGAACTAGTTGAAGACCGGTATGATGAAGGAAGGTACTGTGCTACCTCTCTTATGCGCTGTTTCCATAATGCATACCAGCAATGTAACCGGTATTACGCGACGATTTGCACCGTGTTTGGACACATCGACTGTTGGCAGCTCAACTTTTCGGCCACCGCACCAGTCAGTTCCGATGGTAGTAACATCCATTTAGACAGGTCTAACTAAACAACATTAGTAGGAGAGGAAGACAATCTGGACCTCGCGAGTATAGGTTATGAGAGGTAGGCGAGATGGATGAGGAGCTCCCCGAATGTGCTCCTCCGCAAATTGCCGCGGGCAATATTGTCTGATCGTCGGTGTCGATCGCAGTGATCGCTGCGATGCCGCAGGACGCCAACGCGTTGCAGCTCCTCCAGTACAAGCGCCAGGCGCCCGCACCGCCCCGATCACCGGCGCGTCGCTGGTCTGCGCCGCCCCGATCGCCCGTGCACGCGACGCCGCCACCATCATTTTCATCGCCTCCTCCCCACGAGCAACCGCCTTCCACCGCCAACATGGACGTGTACGACGTGCGTTGGGAGAGTGGTGCGTTGGGCCTGCGCTTCACGCCCGACGAGAACGACGCCGCGGTCGTATGTCAGGTCATGAGCACGGCCTCGGACGCGGTCAAGCGCTCGCGCGTCGCGGTCGGGGATGTTGTCGTCGCCGTGCAGGTGCATGCGCTTGGTGCGTCAATGCTGCCAGTCGCGACGCTGCAGGAGATGGCGCACATCTTCCAGAACGAAGAGCTCCCGATTACGGTGCGGTTCCGCTCGCGTGCACAGCACAAGCCGCAGGCGATCGAGCTGGTCGACATTGCGCGCTCGTACACGTACGCGTGGCCGCCTGGCCAGCCGCTCGGCGTGTCGCTTGCTATGGACCCGTGCTCGCTGCACACGATCATCACAGCGGTCGACCACGAGCGGATCTCGCCCGAATTACTCGCGCTCGAGCCGGCGCCCGGTGACATCCTCGTCAGCGTGCGTGATCTCGAGCACAAGGCCGACCTGGATTCGCTGCGGTTCGAGCAAGTCGTCGACACACTCAAGAGTTTCCCACGACCGGCCAAGCTCACGTTCGCGCGTCTCCACGAAGAAGTGACGTCACCGACCAGTGGCGAGCGACGACGCACCGTGAGCGGGCAGCAGCCCAACGCAGGCAGCGTGGGTGCGCCTGCATCCGACCACATCGCGGTGCATCCTCCGCGTTCCCCTGCACATGCCCAGTCGTCGGCCGTGCCACAACCTCCGTTCTCGGCGCCGCCCGCTCCATCCCGCCAGCCAATGCGTCGTCCCGCACCCTTGATGAAGCGCCAGAGTTTCGCCGTCGGCGAGATCCAAAAGCCTCCGCAACAGCAGCCTCTCCAGCAGGCGCCGCTCTCCAAGGAAGAAGCTCGCAAGAAGGAGGAGCGCGAGGCGCGGTTCTACAAGATCATGTACGGCGGCGGCCACTTGGGGATCGTGCTCAAAGACGCCAAGCTCGATCTCAAGGGCAAGCCCAAGAAGAACGGCTATTACGCGTACATCAAGAAGGTACCGCGCGACAAGTCGGCGGTGCCCGGGCTGGACCAGGCCGTCGAGGGCGACGAGCTGATCGCGATCGGCATGCGCGACCTGCAGCACGTCTCGTTCGAGGACGTGCAGAAGGAGCTCGCGTCGATCCGCGCGCCGACGCCGCTCGTGTTCCAGCACAAAACGCAGGGCAACGCGTCGGTGGCCGCGTCGCTCGTCGACGGCCTGCTGCTTTTCCTCATCTAGCGGGATCCGTGTCGTTGGTCGGTCGGCTGTAGTTACCATCATTCTCACCTGCGTCTCGGTGGCCGATTGGCCGAATCTTATTTGGTATCTTCTTCGGATTGGCTGAAAATATAGAATCAGCGGCTTCTGCTGAAAAAAAAGCGGCTCTCACTTCCCCCAGAAGAGAGAGAGAGAGAAGGCCCGGACTTCGCCCCTCCACGCCACTTCGCGATGGAGTCGTCGCGCGGGGCTTCGTCGATGGCGGGCGCCGCGGCGATCGCGCGCCAGAATGGTGAAGCGCCTCGTCTCAGTGCAGGCGCATCTGGACCAGGAGGAGGAGGCGGTCCGAATGAAGCGGCGCAGCGGTTGCTGGGCCGCGACGACGAAGCGCAGGCCGTGCGCATGAACGTGCTCAACAGCAGCGTGCAGGAGGCCCGCGACGCGCGCAACTCGCGGCTCATCATGTGGGTGCTCACGATCGTGAACGTGCCCCAAATCGTGGCGGCCGCCGTGATTCTCGCGCTCAAGTGGACCGAGTCGACGCTCTGCTACCGCATCCAGATTTGGGTGCTGCTCCACACATTGCACCTCTCGCTCACGCTCGCGCTCGAGTGGGTCATCTACAAGTTGAATGGTGGGCGTTCGAACCGCATGATCGTGTGGCGCGAGCGGTACATGGGCTATCTGAGCAATCTCAAGTACGGGCTCGACCTCGCGGGGCTGTTTTGGTTCCTCGTAGGCAACATGTGGGTCATTAGCGACGGCGCGCGCTGCGACGACGGCTCCACGCTCTACCAGTTGGCCATGTGGATGATCATCATCTCGTACGCCAAGATCTTCTTGCCGTGCATTCTGCTGCTCGCGCTGCTGCCCGTGATCTGCTTTTGTCTGCCCTGCGTGATTCGTATCTTGAGTCGTCTACAAGATCCGATGCGTGGCAAGGGCGCGACGCGAGAGGTACAAATTTTCTCTATGACGATTTCTACTCGTCTGCCGGTTCTAACGTGGCCATGTGCTGGTCTGTGTAGGCGATCAACCGACTGCAGACGCAGAAGTTCACACCGGGGATCCTCCCACCGGATGACTCGAGCTGCTGCATCTGTCTGAACGAGTACGAGATCGCGCAGGATCTGCGTAAGCTGCCGTGCGAGCACCACTTCCACAAGGAGTGCGTGGACGAATGGCTCGTTGTCAACTCGACGTGTCCGACGTGTCGCAAATCCATCTACGACAGCGGTGCCGGCGGCCCGGAGCCCCACCAGCGGTCTCAAGACGACGTGAACATGATGGTGTAAGAAGCAACATGCGTCCCACAGACCAACGCCATGAAGAAGAGTTCATTTAGGTAGGGCAATTAGCGATCGCTAGCAAGTCGCAAAAGAAGCTTAATAGTCCAGTGCATTAGTATCTCATACTGTGCACCTCACGTTTCGAGTGCTCGAAAGGCTTGTTCCACACGCTTGGATTCCACCTCGAGTGTCTCGTGTGCGTCCCGTAGCATCGCTATCATTGAGGCGTCAAGCAGAGCTACGTCAAGACCCTATTAGGGGAGGAAGGCGTTGATTTTCATACCTTCGAGTCGGCTGGTGGTCTCTGCAGCAAATTTCTTGGCGTCGAACGCTGGTAGCTTGAAGGCCACAGAGGAAGACGATCTTGCTGGCGACGCACAATTGAGCGACGACTCCGCGCTTGGTGCAGGCGACGTTGCCGTATTTACACGGCTTAGTGCCTGGCCAAAGACACGGTCTCAGCATTGCCATGATGTCTGGCGATTGCTCTCCAGCCAACGCTATCGTTACCTCGTACAGGGCGAGCGCCTCGCCGTTCAGAATCAAGAGATTTGGGAACGCCGCGCGAAGTTCGTCGAGAAAGAGCGTCTTGGTCTCTACCGGATTGTTGGTGACATGGAGCTTGCGGAGTCGAGGCAGCTACAGGACGAGAAGTATGAGAGTCCCGCGCCTTCATGAGAATGAGGAGCTCACTCACCCGTGACGCCAGAGTTCGCAGGTCGATCGACGCGATTTGGTTGTCCTGCAGGAATCAGCGTGAGCGATTTCGTGTTGCAGACGCCCTCTCTCTCTCGTTTCGTACCGAGAGATCAAGCTCCTCAAGAGACGGTAGACACGGCAAATCGTCTAAGCAGCGAGACGATGAGCCTAGATGGATCCTGCTCAACAACCGTGCTCTCCGACAGGATCGCACCGATGGATGTGAAACGGTTGCCGGAGAGATCCAGCGACAAGAGCGACTTGAGCACGGGCAGGCCATCGACGTCGTCAATCTAAACAACCCACATGTGTCGCCATGAAGACACCACCGGAGGGAATTTCTCCTCACACGAATCGCAGTACCTGGTTGTTGCCGAGGTTGAGCTTGATCACATTCACGCAGTCGTCCAGACTGGCGAGCTTCGCGATGCCTAGACAAACGATAATGGGGTCAGACCTCTTTTTTTTCTTGAGGAGACGCTGGTCGTCGTGAGTCTACGCACCAGCGCCGGACAGATCCAACAGCGTGATGCATCCGAGATCGAACTGCTTGCTGCGTCGCTTGATGAGGTCCGCCGTGAGCTCCATTTTCCCCATCTCCCAAACAGAGGATGAGCTTTTCGAGTGTAGCCATTTTTGGAATAGGGTACACTTCAACGTGTACCCCTTCCTGTTCCTCCCCTCGGATGCCGAGGGCTTTGTGATACATAGAAAAAAATCGAATGCCTTCGTACCCTGAACACGTGGCTCGAGGACTGCTTGACCACGCCTGCGACCGTGGGTCATCAGAGGATACCTCCACTGTGACCCTTAAAGATCCAAATGGTTCCACTGGATGACGCGGGAAGAGATCTTTCGTAGACTGAGAGCGTCTTCATCACCAACGGGTCTCTCCATGTACAGTGGGTGGTACCGAGAAGCTCACGATGATGCGGGTAGGAGGAGAAAGTATCTCCGGCTACCCATCACCAGCCAGGGGGTAACACCTCTAAGAGGCCTCGTTCGCGAGGCCCCAAGTCGTGCCGTCCTCTTCACGACGCACTTCCGCTTTTGCCAGGCAAGACTTGGACCATACTCGATCCCCAACTCCTCTCCTCTTCTCTCTGCTCCGCTTCGCTTCACTTCCCCACGATGGCGCTCCGTGTGGTCGTGCTCTCGCTTCTGCTCGCTTGGCTCGGCGTCGCGCTACTGCTCGTCACGACGATCGCCGACGCGACCGACGCGGCGCCCGTGTTCCACAACATCACGTACATCGCTGACGATCGCACGGGCAAGTACTGCATCCAACCGAAGAACGCCGTGCCGACGTGGCGTCACGACTGGCACTCGAAGGAGTACTACACGTGTCTCAAGCACCCGACGCAGGACGGCTACTGGGCCATGCTCAACGCCTACCGCTCGGGCGGCAAGAAGGGCGACCACTGGAAGTACTCGACCGACCGCTTGGACCCGCAGTGTCTCAAGAACTGGACGTACTACGGCAAGGACGGGCTCTGGGTCGTGCTTCAAAACGTCTCGCGCATCACGAGCAAGGGCGACCCGGCGAACCGCAACTGGTGCCCGCGGCCCGTGGCCCAGGTCAAGAAGAAGACCAAGGAGCCCACGGGCGTCGAGGGCAACCAGTGGGCCTTCTGCACATGCACCGACACGCCCCCCAACTGAGCCCCCATCGTCGGTGTGGCCAGTGGATCTCGACAAGCTCAGTGGGGATCAGTTGGAGTGTATGTATGTAGCCATTATTCTCAACTTCAATCACAGCTTGTTGGTGGATACCACATGGAGCACGTCCAGGTGGACGAACCCGCTTCCTCTTGCCTTTTTCTCTCTCGTCTCCACCTGTCGGATGTGCTGGCATAGAGTGACTCGAGCACAGCATCTCTCCCGAAGAACACGGGCGAGTTCGTTCACTCACGGGCCTGTTGCCAAACGCCTCCTCACTCGTCCATCTACCGGGAGCTACCCCATTCTTCAGCCCCTTCCAGTCAAGAGAGACCCCCATGAAGCTCCTCGCCGTGCTGTTTGTTGCGAGCCTCGCGGTCGTGCGCGCCGCCACGTGTGACCTCAACAAGCTCGCGTCCATCGCGTCGAACCCCGCAGTGGCCACGTGTGCAAAAGCCAGTGGGTACGTGCCGCCGTCACGACCCACCGACGCACAGCTCACGATCATGTGCACGAGCGAGCCGTGCAAGCAATTGATCAAGGATATCGACGCATTGGAGTTGCCCGAGTGTGAGATTGGCGTCGTCTCGCTCCGCAAGGATGTCCTCGACCGCGTGGCCACGGCGTGTGCCGCGCTGGAGGCGACGCCGACGCCAACGCCATCGCCGTCCTCGTCGGCCCCGGTGTCGTGCCGTGACGGGTAATCGTCCACCCGTCGTGCTTTGTTGTAACGTACCGGTAGTGCGATCCACTCATCAATCCACTCCCTGTCAACCGTTCCTCTCATCTGCCATACTCTTTATATCCATCTTCTCTGATGCATAGGCACAGATTGTCTTGCTTCCTCATTCTTCCTCTCCCTCTTTCTCTTTCTGCTCCACAAAGAATGAGCTGATGCGTCGGCTGGGCGGACCAGGAGACCACCGCCTGGTGAGACCATTCAGGGGGAGCGAAGGAGCTACTTCACCAGGTTGCACCTCGTTCTCTCTCTCTCGCTCTCTTCGTCTCCCACAATCCCACTCATTCTGCGAGTTGCCTCGCATCTCACACGCCACGCCCCACCAGCTCCCAATGAAGCTTCTTCTCACGATGCTCGTCACCAGTCTCGCCGCTGCGCACGCCGAGCAGTGCGATCGCTCCCAACTTCAGGAACTACTCAACGACCCGGCGACCGCGCTCTGCACGGAGCAGTCCCAGTACTCGTTCAAGTCGCTCACGCGTCCGACCGACGAGCAGCTCGCGGCGATTTGCAAGAGCGCCGTGTGCTTGCGCGTGGTGGATGCGATCGCACCCACGGGGCTCGCGGACTGTAAATACGGTACGATCGCTATGAAGAAGGACGTGATGGACCGCGTGAGACAGGCCTGTGCCGCTAACGGATCCTCATTGCCGACCTCGAATGGCAATGCGATGACCAACTGAGACGAGTGAACCCCCAACGAGTGACAGCGTGCGTACGGCTTCTGCGACTGGAGGCGTCGCGCTCGCGGCACTCGTTGCATTGGTAGCAGTAGGGGCACATGCATGTGATCCATGTGAAAAGTGTCGGTGAATGAATGTACACTAGGCATTGTTCGATCTCTCTCTCCTTCGAGAAGCTGAGCCGCGGCAGGAAGCCCCTCCGGCGCTTGTAGCCACGCGTCGCTTGGTACCGTCGGATGTCGGGTGTGTTGTCGGGCCTACTACGGCACAGCTTGGCGTGGGGCTCCACAATGGGGGCGAGTTGAGCTCCACAATGGGTGCCGTGTCGGCGGTGCCCATCAAAGGAACCAGCGTCATCTCCGTTACTTGACGGCGCTCTGCTCGTCGTCGCCGGCGTCGTGGTGGTCGTGATGGTTGGCATTAGCGAGTCGGTGGTCGTCGTTGGGTTCGTCGCCGGTGCGTTACTGGGGCATGGCGTAGACATATAATAGATACTCGGCGGGGGGTCATGTCAACTGCGGTGCCGCGTGCTGCAGATCGTAGATCACCGACGGGGGGATCATGAAGCGTTAAGATTGCTCATTTTTCTCATACGGACACCCTCGACGGCCGAGCGAATCCATGGCCGTTATTTGTGGGTACGTACTCTACGGATGTTCCCTCCGTGGAGCTCCTCCCGTTGAGTCAAGGCTCGACCGTGATCGAGTGGCTTCTTCCGCACGCACACAGCTGGCATCAAGTCTCCATTCAATCGATTCCTCTCCCTCTCTGCTCCAGCGCAGAGCAGTCCTCTGCCTCACAGAGAATCAGCTGCTTCTTCAGCTGGTGGAACAGAACCACCGCCTGGCAAGCGCATTCAGGTGAGGGCCAAAAGGGTCCTACTTCAACACCGCATTCAACTCGCTCCGTCTCCCACACTCCTACTCACTCTACGATTTGCTTCGCAACACACAAGCCCGTCTCCATCCACCCCGTCAATGAAGCTGATCGTCGCGATTCTCGCCACCAGCCTCGCGGCCGTGCACGCCGAGCAGTGCGATCTCTCCAAGTTCCAGGCGCTGCTCGCGGACCCCGCCGTCAAGGCCTGCACGGAGCAGTCCCAGTACTCGTTCGTGCCGCCGACGCGTCCCACCGACGAGCAGCTCACGGCGATTTGCAAGAGCGACGCGTGCAAGCAAGTGCTGAGTGCGGTCGCGGCCATGGGGCTGCCCGACTGCGAGATCGGCACGGTCTCTGTGAAGAAAGACCTGATCGAACGCGTGACACAGGGCTGCACGGCCGACGGATCCTCGGCGACGCCCACGCCTACAACGAGTGATAATGCGACCACCACCAACTCGTCCATGACGACGGCCAACACGACGATGCCGAGCGCGACGCCCGTGCCGTCAGCAACCAAAGTGAACACGACGACGGCGCCGCCGATGACCAAGCCCCCCCAACCGACGATGGCGAGCAGCAAGGCCGAGGACGAGCCCGAGGAAGAGGTGGAGGCACCGTCGAGTTGCAGCGGCGACACGGACATCGACGAGGTCTCGCCACCCGAGGAGATCGAAACGCCCGAGCCGCCGGCGCCCACCAAGAAGACGGCACCGACGAGCAAACCCCCGACAAGTGACAGCGTTCGTAGGGCCATTGCGACCGGAGGCGTGGTGCTCGCGTCGCTACTGACGGTTGCATTTGTGTAAGCGACGGCCTAAGGTCGTCACAAGTGTAGTGAGTGGTCAAGTGTTTGTGAATGTACATGGTCTGTTCATTGTCCGTTCTCTTCTGTGGATATAAGCAATAATCGCCTGTCAATAATCAGTGATATTGATTCATTAGTCAGCAATCATGCGCCAGTATACAACACCGGTCGTCGGTGTCGGCGGTGCGAACCGGTGGTCGTCATTCCAGTCGTTGGCGTTTCAACGTCGTGAGACCTAGCCGTGAATTCACTCTCCCTCTACCGTTCACACACACACAGCTAGCGTTCACCGCGTTTCAATCGATTCCTCTCCCTTTCCTCTCTGCCCCACGAAGAATCAGCTGACGCCTCGGCGGAAGGAACAGCAGATCGATCACCTCCTGGTGAGACCATTTCAGGTGAGCAAACAAAAATACGTCAACACCACACACCTCCTTCTCTCATTTCTGCGAGCTGTTTGGCATCGGACAAATCCCGCCTTGTACTAGTAAGCCTTGGTGGACTTGACGGTCTCTCGACCTGATCTGCTGTGGCTGAGCCGCAGCTTGTGAGGACTGGGCAACTGTCCTCACCCTAGTCCTCTTGGACCATCGGACACTTTTTTGTGACGGGGGAGAACCCAGTCCAACCGGAGTGGTATAAAATCGACAGTCGACATTCAAACAGGTTGCATTCAAGTGCTCAAGCAACAAAGTCCAGGACCCTCTCTCGGGTGTTCAGGCCCAGTCCGGATCCCCACTAGAACACACTCCATCAGCTCCCAATGAAGCATCTTCTCACGATGCTCGTCACCAGTCTCGCCGCTGCGCACGCCGAGCAGTGCGATCGCTCCCAACTTCAGGAACTGCTCAACGACCCGGCGGCCGCGCTCTGCACGGAGCAGTCCCAGTACTCGTTCAAGTCGCTCACGCGTCCGACCGACGAGCAGCTCGCGGCGATTTGCAAGAGCGCCGTGTGCATGCGCGTGGTGGATGCGATCGCACCCACAGGGCTCGCGGACTGTAAATACGGCACGATCGCCATGAAAAAGGACGTGATCGACCGCGTGAGACAGGCCTGTGCCGCCGTTGGATCCTCGGCAACGCTCACGCTGACACCGAGTCACAACGCGACGACCCACTGAGACGGCTACGAAAGGTAATAGCATGCGACGAGCAAACCCACTCGACGAGTGACAGCGTGCGTGGCGGGGCTGACGGCCTGTACGATCCGTGTAGTCAAGTGTCGTGAACGCACGTATACTGATCATTGTCTGTTGGGTCTCTCTCTCTCTCTCTCTTGCTCTGTGGATCGCTACTGGAGAAGTGGAGCCGCGACAGCGAGCAACACGACGCTCGTCGCCACGTGTCGCGTCAGACCATCAGACGCGGGTGTGCTTGGGGCGGTTGTCGGGACAGACGCGGCACTGCTTGGCGTGGGGGTCTCCACACTGGGCGGCGCGCTGGTACTCGTACTGCCCATCGAGGAGCCAGTTGAGCCTTCATCACCAGACGGAGCGTCCGTCGTCGCTGCTGGCGGCGAGCTGGTCGCTGACGGCGACGGCGTGGTCGCGGTCGTGGTCGTCGGCGATGCGGGGGCCGACGTCCCGGGCGTCGGCGTCGTGGTCGCGTTGTTTCCACGGGGCGGCGCCGTGGTCGTCGTCGTCGCTGGTGGTGCGTCACTCGGACACAGTTTCCTTAAGTACTCGGCGGGGGTCATCGCCTGGCCCTGGACGTCCACTGTACAATTGGGCAACGCCGCGTGCTGCAGATCGTAGATCACCGACGGACACGCGCGACCAAAGCAGACGATCGTGGCTTTGTCGGCCGGTGGGAAGCCCGTGAAGGGGTAGAGATCAAAACCCGCGTCGTTGTGGCAGACGCGTAAGAGACCGGCACGCGAAGCGGCGAGGGAGTCGAGTTGGGAGGTGTCGGAGGGGGAGCAGGGCGTGGTGGCATTGGAGGAGGAGAGAGGGAGGAGGAGGAGGAGGAGAGAGAGGAGAGCGGAGACCATGGTGGTGATGGATGGCAGATCGGAGAGTGGGAAGTGGGGCGGGAAGATGCGACAGGCGACCTCAATGATACGGTGACCACGGTGGTGTCGTAAAGGATATGGGAGCGGTTGGAGATTATGGATGAGAGGTCAAGTTGGGGAATAAATGTACAAAAGTGTGATGATGGGAGGCCTTGAAGATGGATTGCTGGAGGTGGTGCTAATACGCGGTTCGCACTAAATATGGATAAATGTGATATACGGTCGCAATGCAAGACGAAGAGCCGCTCTGCCGTCACAAAGTCAAGCCATTCGTGATGGAGCGAGAGGAAAACGAAGCGAAAGCAGCTGCAGCACAAGCGATCGACAACTTGTTGTCACCGGACCCACAAAAGCAGTACCATGGCGTGACAATTGCCGTCCTGGCAAGTGAGTTCACCCGTGAGCTGCTACTGCAAGATCTGCGCGTGGTTCCTCAATTGGTGCAGCTGATGAAAGAAAGAGCGGATGCGTGCGGAAGGTGCGCGACAAACGCTCTCGCGTCCCTTGCGCGCATTGCGCCATCGGTCGTGAATGCACTCGACACGAGGACTGTGCAAGCAATTGCGGAGCGCAACTTCAACACGCTTATCGCTGCATGCTTTCACCAGAACCGGAAAGCGTATGCGCTGCTGGCCGCGAAGAGAGGGCGTTCAGTTGTAACCGCTCGTCTGAACCAGGTATCAGAAGACTTGAACGATGAATCTAACGTTCTCGTTATCACCGCTATGATCGATCTGCTCAGTTTGCTGGCTGAAGGATCTCCGACTGTCAATATCGATGGGGTTGCCATCGAGCCTAAGACGCTACTGCGCGAGTCAACTCTTGAAGACAACAAGAATGTTGCAAAGAGTGCGCAAGATATCTTGGTCGCGTATGGTCGTCAGCATGGCGTGAAAAGGTGGGCGTTTCAATCCCACGATGCTATGGAGGCGCATATGAGCATCGCTCAAAAGCGCAAGATTTCACCAAGTTCAAGACATCGTTTCCGCACTATCAGTTGTGTGGCTAGCGAGAGCGGTCCATGGCAGCGAAAAGCAACGCTTGGCAGTTGTGGCGTGTGGAGGCATAGCAGTGTTGGCCAGTGAGATGAAGCGGAAAAGAAGTCAGACGGATACCAAACCAGTAAAGAAGGAATCCAAGAGCTGGAGCTTGAGGTCGAATGAAGTGGAGGTATCCACTTTGCATGACAACAAGCGCCAAATATTGGGTGCACTCACTCGGTTGGCAAAAGACACTGACATGCGAGCGACGGTGGCTGGGTCAGTAGGTCTGGACTATCTCACAAACTGTGTTGCAACCTCCAACGAGACAGACACAATGCTCATGTTTCAACTGGTCGAAGAGTTGATGCATGACGATGGCGTCCGCCGAGCAATTGCCAATCGTGGCGGCGCCGTCGTCCTCGTTCGACACCTTCAGTTTGGTTCCGATGATGCACTTTTACTTGCGTCCCTCCGAGCCTTGAAGAGTGCATTTTTGTTACCCGATAACTACAATCATCCGTGTGTCGAAAAGGCTACGAAAGATGTATTCAATCGCCAAGGCCTTCACGCGATTTGCCGACTCTGCCACAAAAGCCGTTCACCACAACTTCGATCGTGCGCTCGGGACGTCTTGCTGCCCATGCCGTGGGCAGTCGAGCTTATCATCGCGAATATCGATCACGCTAGGCGTGATTGTGAGTCCGTGTGGATGGATGCACTGATAATAATGTCCAAACACCCGATCATCTGTAAAGCGATCGTAAAATGCGGTGGCATCAGGGTGCTCGTGCGTTGTGCCTCTTTACACGCCGATCGAGCAGGCTCAATCAACGCGCTCGCAAACATGGCGTGCAGTGATGACGGAAATCGATTTCTGATGATCGAACACGGTTTGCTTCCAGTTCTCGTCAAATTGATCCAAACTGAGAGCGACACTCCCCTCCAAACAGCCACAGCGGCCGCGCTTCGCAATCTCTCAAACAACAGAATTGTTCGAGATCAGGCCAATGAGCTTGCTTTGATATCTCGAGCAGTTCACCTCCTGCGAAATGCACCGTCACCGCGATTGCGCGAAACCACAGCCGGCCTGCTGGGCAACCTCGCCAAAGGTCATTTGAAGAACCAGCAGCTCATCGTCGACGGCGGCGGAGTCAATGCACTTGTGGAATTTGCTCATGCGGCTAGCAACCCTCGCCAACGACAGACTGCTGTGATGGCTATATTCGTATTGGTCAAAGAGAACAACGACGGCCAGCGACAGTTCCGGAGCGCGGATGGTCTCCGCGTCATCGAGGCGATCGAGCAGTTGCGCGAACCACAGTCGCATCAGTGGGCCCGTCGTCTCGTGGCCTGTGCACACCCATCAGGCAACGTTCAAGTCGTCTCCGGCAGCCGATCCGACTGACGAGAGGATCCACCACCGAGCCAGCCGCCCGTTCTTCTTTCTTACCGATTCAAACTGCACAAGCAACTCCTTGACCCAACCTTTTACATACGTATGCATGAATAAAAAACCCTTGATACCACACATCACGTCTCGTTGCGGCCCTGCAATGTCTGCTTACATGACCGCCACAAGGTCGTCCACCGACAGCATCTGATCCGGTGGAGATTTGAGGGTCATGGACCCCGTCAATGCGATGTCGTGGCTGCTTTTCGCGTGGTACAGCTGTGCTGAGCTCGTCTCTGGCGACGACTCAGTGGTCGATGAGGTCGTCGTCGTCGTCGTGGTAGTGGTGGTCGTCGCTGGTGCACTGCTGGGACACAGTCTCTGCAAGTACTCGGCGGGGGTCATCGCCTGGCCCTGAACGTCCACTGTACAATTGGGCAATGCCGCGTGCTGCAGATCGTAGATCACCGACGGACACGCGCGACCAAAGCAGACGATCGTGGCTTTGTCGGCCGGTGGGAACCCCGTGAAGGGGTAGAGATCAAAACCCGCGTCGTTGTGGCAGACGCGTAAGAGACCGGCACGCGAAGCGGCGAGGGAGTCGAGTTGGGAGGTGTCGGAGGGGGAGCAGGGCGTGGTGGCATTGGAGGAGGAGA
>JAADVY010000109.1:0-30048 GCA_023336035.1 Pythium plurisporium
CGTGGCTGCAGTCGTGTGGTGGCCGAGCTCCTCGGGCGTGAGCGCATATTTCCGCCCCGAACGACCACTTGGACTTCCCACACCATCATGTCGAATGATAGCGTTCTTTGGAAGGTTGCAGCGACCATCACTCTTGTTGCCCACTTCAACGGGTTGGGATTTGTCTGCCGACCCATGACGGGTCCGACCCGTATCCACAGGAGCATGTTGAACTTGACACGCAGAAGAACTTCCTCTCTCAGGAGAAGAAAGAGGCGCATGGCGTCGGCAACAAGGCGAGCGCTCCAGCGCAAGTGGTGCGTGCCTGATTTCTTATCTGAGAGGACGTGAAGGGCTGACGCATCGCGGTCGCTGGACGCAGGGACGCGGTGGTGGTGGGTGGTGGCCACAACGGCCTCGTGGCCGCCGCGTACCTCGCCAAGGTACAAATGCCTCATTGGAGTTTGACTGGAAAGGGACCCTAGGACATCGTGTATGAGTGTTGTTGGATGTGGTTCATCTGTAGGCTGGCAAGAAAGTGTGTGTGCTGGAGAAGCGCCATATCGTCGGCGGCGCGGCCGTGACCGAGGAGATCATCCCGGGCTTTAAGTTCTCACGCGCCTCGTACGTGTTTTCCCTGTTCCGTCCGCAAATTATCAAGGACTTGGATCTCCACCGCCACGGATTGGTCGGTACGCACCAGGTTGTCGTTCGTAGCGCACAGTGTTATCTATGTACACTCATCACTATCTCGCTCGCTGTGGTAGTGTATCCACGGGATCCCTCATCGTTCACGCCGACGCTCGATGGGCGGAGCCTCATTCTTGGACGTGACATGGCCGCAAACCAGCGAAGTATTGGTGAGAGCCGAGTCAATGTGGTTTGTCATGCCTTGGTCGGTTGTTTGGTACTAAAAACGACTCGCAGCTCAATTCTCACCAGCTGATGCAGAGCAATATCCCAAGTACGAGACGATGTTGGATGTAAGGGAGTTATCGATGGTAGTGATCTGTGATTCGTATTCATTCTTGTACTCGGAACAGAGTATGGTCGACTTCTTCGTTCCAATGATCGACGAGGTGGGATGTAGTGAGTATATGATCTCAGAGGAATGGGCTGACTGTCGAGTTCTGCTGTAGCTTCCACCTGACGTTCGAGTCGTTTTCAACGCCAATACTCCAGTCAGTCGACGGGTTGATGCCATTCAATCGATGTTGAAACTGGGCTACCGTTCTGGCAAACTTGGGAAAGAACTAACGACTTTCCTCGAGTTTATGACTGCACCTGCGACAAAAATCCTGGACAAATGGTTCGAATCCGACATATTGAAGGCTACCCTAGCAACAGATGCCATCATTGGTGCCAAGGTTGGTTGCTTGTGGCGTCCGCACTTGTGAGTTTGAGGCGACATTAACGCAGAGAGTGGTGTGTGCCAACCATAGGTTTCTCCATCAACACCAGGTTCAGCGTATATCTTATTCCATCATGTCATGGGTGAGGTCAACGGAGTCAAAGGCATGTGGGGTCATGTCAAAGGTGGAATGGGCGCCGTTTCCCAGGCCATCGAGAGGGCTGCAATTGAATACGGAGCTGAGATTGTTACTGGCGCACCCGTGATGTCGATTGATATCCACGAAGGACACGTTCGTGGCGTAACGTTAGAAAGTGGCGAAGCGATTGAGGCTTCCCATGTGCTCGCAAACACGAATCCGCTCATTACAATGCTCGATTTGATTGAAGAGAAAGAACTCCCAGAGCGCGTGGTCACACACTTCAAGAAGAATTGGAACTGTGAATCTGCGTCCACAAAGGTAAACTGCCTCTACCTTCGTTGCTGTTTATCGCTGTGACGGACGGGCTGTGTGATCCATAGATCAATGTTGCTCTGGATCGATTGCCGAACTTCAGATGTCTCCCGAACACTGGGGATGGAGGGATTCCCATGCACCACCACAGAGGAACGACGCACTTCGAAGATTCGGTTGCGCAGGTATGAACTTGTGCCATCTAAAGCTTGACCAATCAGTTTTTATTCATGAGCATGATGATGTTTTCAACTATGTCAGATTGAGGAAGCCTTTCTAGACGTTCAGCATGGCTTCGCATCTCGCCGACCAGTGATCGAAATGAACATCCCAACATCACTTGATTCATCTATTGCCCCACCTGGTCAGATAAACAGCCACACAACCGCGCTAAACCGTTCTGTGACTGATCGCATGTCGTTTGTTACAGGCAAACACGTGGCACTGTTGTTCGTTCAGTACACACCGTACTTACCAAAGGTAAGTTGTAACGAACTCAAACTGCGAGGGATACCCAACGTCACATGGAAGTGCCCGATAGGACGGTAGCTGGGACACACCTGGCAAGAAGGAAAGATTTGCGAACCAAGTCTTCTCTGTGATCGACGAGTATGCTCCAGGATTCAAAGACTCAATTATTGGCTACGACATGCTGACGGTGAGAAATAAGTGTGTGCGCTTTCACCAACACACTTGCTGAGTTCATCGTCGGAGCAGCCTCCTGATCTCGAGCGAGTTTTCTCTCTTCCAAGAGGTAACATCTTCCATGGAGCAATGGGCCTCGACCAGGTAGGAAGTTTCAGCTGACGAAGCAAACGGCATACTGCTGACACCTGAAATTCTATCCCATGGGACGGTCTATAGCTCTTCTGGGTGCGTCCAATCCCTGGGTACTCTGACTATCGAACTCCAATCAGAGGGCTCTATATGAGTTCAGCGGGGTCCCACCCTGGCGGAGGTGTTATGGGTGCCTGCGGCCGTAATTCTGCGATGGTCTGCTTGAGGGATATGTCAAAAGCGTGAAACAATGAGGATCAGGAGCTGTTCATATTACCGGTAAATCTTTCAATCTGTATCACATTGACAGCTATGCGAGGGTTGTGAACATTCTCTATGTGGTCAGCCTCGATCAACCAAACTTTCCAGCTGAGGATACATTCATGCGTCACTTGGGCCACGATGAGCTGATAAAGAATCTTGTCGTGCACTGGTCATGGCTGCTTGCACCGTAGGACCACTTCGAACGGGAGCACGGTTCAGCAGTAACCCTATTGTGTCCAAGATCTGGTTAACCTTTGCGTCAACTTGTTGCATATGCCCGTCCAGTTTCTTCTCTAGCACCACGAAACGAGCCTCGCCATGTCCGTCTTGACTCGAGCGACCTCTCGTGTTGTCAACTACATCGGGTTCATTGCGGTCGTGGTGACCACTGCCTGGTCGCGGTGATTGAGGCCCGATTGCTTCTCCGCCCGAGCGATCAGGGTCCGAGCGACGGCCGGATCGTACTCGTAGGGGAACACCGCCTCCAGACCCGGTTCGACGATCTCGAAGCGAGGAACGAGACAAATCTGACCCGTCCGAGTCCTGATCAGCCTCCTGGATATCATCAAGTGCTACGGGGGGGTCTTCGGGGGACTTTGCTCGTGGTGGTGTTCCAGAAGTGGCTGCTTCGTTCCGTATATTGGCCAATTCCGTCTCCGCCATGCCGAGAACATCAGCCGGCACGGGTTGTTTCACCACTTTGGACAGCCGTGGTACGATTGTTTGGATAACACGCGCAGTGCTTCTCAGTTTTCGTCCGCGGTTATAGATCGCGATCTTTTTTTTCATCTGGTAGTCCGCGAGCAGCGTCATCTTCTCGATTCGCTCGTCCTTGGTATCCGAGCTCCACATTTCGCTCACGCGCTTGATAATGAGACGCTTCATCGCAGTCGCAAACTCGGGAAACTCGACGAGAATCTTGTCGAAGCCCTCGCGCATGAGAATGCAGAGCTCGGATACGCACTCGGCCTTGACGCTCCGCGTTCGCTCAACTTCCATGACCACCGCGATTTCGCCAAAAAAGTCGCCTTCGCCGAGCAGGATCTTCTTGACCTCGTTCGTGGAAGCATCCTTGGGAGTCTTGAGAGGCATGACTTGAACGATGCCCTTGATGATCAAGAACAGCTCGCGACCAATATCTCCTTCGCGAATGATATAATCGTCGGGCATGAAAATCACCTGGCGGAGCTGCATACAGATCATGCCCAGTACCGCATCGGACGCGAGCTGGAAAAACGGCACCTTCTGCAAGTGGTCCTTGAAGAGGTAGATGGCGATCTGCTGACGGAGCGAGATGGACATGCCCTCGTCTTGCAGGAGATTTAACTCGTCGGAAAATGTGCGGTTCTACAGAACACATCGCAACCCCAACGTCAGTACCATTCAAATACCAGCATCGGAATACTATCTGAACTCACATTGAGCCAGAGGTAGTCGTAGTATGCGGTCACGCGAGCCTACACAACAAAGAGAAGAGGTCAGCCCCGTTCACGAAATGGTATTAGGAAGAACCTCTTCAACGTACGCGGATGTGCTTGGGCAGACACAGTGCGTCCATCTCGTGGGAGATTTGGTCCATTTTCTTGCGGAAGGCGTTCTCAGCGCGGTTCCAGCTCTGCACCAGATTGATGATCGTGCCGTACAGCGACGCGGTGATGATCGCACCAAGAACTGAGACGATGCTTCCCCACACGTAAATCTCCGACTCCACCACGTTCCGTGGCTTGTGGTACGCGCCGCTGAGCACCTGGTCCGCGGATTCGATGTGGTTGGCCGAGATGCCCAGCAGTGACACGATGCCATGGTGGAATGCGATCCAGTACATCTTCATCTCACCGCCCGGTCGGCACCGATCTTCCAGGTACAGATCGTCGCCGTCGCAGGGGCCGAGCAGCGCCACCCACACGCAGCCCGCGACGTGTGAGGCGAAGAGCAGTCCGTTGAGTGCGATCACCATGCTGCTATAGCGTTTGTACTTGCGCACGACCTTGAGAAATCGGCCGATACGCAGTAAGCGTGGCAGTTTGACGTATTTGATCATCTTGATGGTCTTGCGGGTGCCGGCGTTGGTCGGGTCGGTAAAAAAGTACTCGAACGGAATCGTAGAAGCAATATCGATGGGGAACCAGATTGATCGCATGTACGCCTTGCTGATATCCTTCGGATTCAAGCGCACCGATCCATACTCGATTATCCCCGTGCGGAACCGAAGTGCAATGTCCAGGAATCCCCAGGCGTCCAGCAATTTTAGAAACACTCGCATCTCGCCGGGAAGCACGTACCAGTCAAAGCAGAGCATGAACGGGATCATCCACGAGTAGAAGATGACGACACACGCACTGAGCAGGTCCCAGAGCGTCTTCCAGCTGGAGAGAGGGTGGAGAACCCATTTGATCTGCACGCGTTCTTGCATCTCCATGATCGATGTACGTAGCACGTTGATCGACGTGCCTGGCGCGCCGGCCATGAGCATCAGTGTGCTGATGGACTTGAACGTGGAAGTGCGACGCAGTCCTTTGATAGACGCATTCTTCCGGGGCGTCATCGGTGGGTTCTGCGAGTGCGGTGGGTCCACTGGTGGCGGCCCGACGACGACCGAGGCGGCCGCATCGACTGGGGCCACGCGGCCGATGCGCGAGCGAAGACAGTTGAGCATCGCGGCAGCTGTGTAAGTTAGCCGCAGGAAGTGGTTCTGTACTGTGGGAGTGGGAGGAAGTCTGCTGGCGAGGTGCGAACAGCACGTGGCTATTAACACCGACTTGGCAACGTCCACAATCCATTTTTGGGAAAGGCCGATCAGGTCGGGTGTAGCCATTTCCCGAACGATACATGTCGAGGAGGGATCGTGTCCCGTGTTGAAGGAATCAACATTCGGGACAAAGCACACTGTTCCTGCCACTTGGGAAAAAAGCGACCAGGAGCAATCAGCATGTCGCTCGGGTTCCTCACCGAGTCGGCGCTGCTGCCGTCCAAGGCCAAGGAGATCAAAGTCGACTCCAAGTCCATTCTCGACCTCAAGGCCGTCGTGTTCCAGAAGGAGCAGGAGCGCAAGGAGCGGCGGCGGCGGCTCCACGACGAGGCCGGCGGCGATGAGCCCGATCGCCATCGCCGCAAGCGGTCGGGGCGCGACCACGAGGGCGGTGGTGGGATGGACGGCGATGCGATGGGGAATAGCGTCTATGCGCGTCTCAAGGCATCGAAGCGCAGTCGTAAGGAGAAAGACCGCAATCGCGGCGTGGACGAGCGGCGAAAACGCGACGACGAGCAGCGCGAGCTGGACGTGAACGACTCGGACGACGATGCGGCGCTGCAGCAAAAGTCGCGCGAGATGCTCCAACGCAAGACGAAGCTGTACGAGCAGATGATGCAGGGCAAGCGCGATGCAGTGCCCGCGGCGGCGGCGAAGGAGTGTCTCGTGGATTTTGATGGGAAACGCCGAGCGACGGAAGCGCACTCGTTGGTCGCCGATGGAGAATACGATGCGGGTTCGGAGACGGTGGAGATCACGGATGAGTTTGGTCGCACGCGTGTGGTGGAGCGAGGCAGTAGTGAGCATGTCGAGTGTACACGCCGTAATCGACACGAGCAGCACCCTAACGCGCTGTTCTTTGAGGACAAACGTGACGACCGAAAGCGAGCCGAGTGGACGAGTCGAGGCGGTGCGACGGGAAGCTTTGTCGTGTCGCAGTGGGAGAAGACGCTCAAATGCGAGGAGAAGCAGTACTTGGAGCAAGTCCACGCGAGCGTCGAGCGCGCAAAGCAGTCGGCGCCGACGTTGACCGACAAGCAGCGACGCAAGCAACTGCGACTCGAAAAGCTTAAACAACAACAGCGAAACCAAGACCATCCACCACAGCCGTCGGTGTCTCTGGATGAACCCATCAATAAGGATCCGCAGCAGGACACGAACGCGGCCGTCCAGGCGACGGCATTTTTAAGCCAGTTCACATCGCTCATGTGATGTCGTGGGGAAAATAAATTCATGGATGCTTCTATTAAGCAGGTTTTTGTTAGTACAGTAGGCTACACGACATTTTGGTCACTTGCGATTTCGGCAGCGCAGCTGCGTGCCGCTCGCACACGGGGTTGTCGTGCTGCTTGTTAGTTTGGCCACTTGGCGCAGCCATGGCACGTCAACTTCGAGTCGCTTGAGTCGCGACGGGTCGGCCTCACGGATCAGCGCACGTGCGAGCGCGACCATGGGGTCGATCAGCAGCGCGCCAGCGGCAGTCTTCTTGCCCGTGAACGCGAACGGGATCTCGGTGCAGCCCATGACGATGACTTCGGCGCCGCGCTCGCGCAGCAGTCGCGCGTACCGGTGGAAATTGGCGACGCAGCGTGGTTTGACGGCCGGCGCCGTGCTCTTGATGCCCCAACGAGTATTGTAGATGGATTCGTGGAGCTCGTTCTGGAGCGACAACGGTACCTCGATGATGGTGTACCCTAGCGGCTCCATGAGGTCGTGGTAGACCCGCGACTCGCGCGTGCCGGTGGTCGAGAGCAGGCCAATGCGGGTACACGTCGGTGCATAGTGCTGGATGAAGCGCACGGTCTCGTCGAGCATGTGCACGTACACGACCGAGACGTCACTCGACCCATCCGATGGACTTGCGCGATGCGTGCGTCGCAAAAACTCGTCCCAGATGGGCTTGGCATGGAAGGTGTTGCAGGGCACACCTGTGACGAGCCGCGTCTTGCCCTGGGCCGCGGCCGCACGCATCATCTCAAACGTACGCGCCATGCCGAGCGCCGGGTTCTCTACAGCTTCCTGCGCGGTGTCTTTGCTGGGGTCGCTCGCGTAGAGCAGGTACTCGGTGCGGTCCGTCATGTCGTGCGAGCGCGAGAAGTGGCAGACGTTGAGGTGGCCCTGGTCGGCGCCGTCGGCGTCCGTGTGCTCGACGATGATCTGGTGGAGCAGCAGCCCCGCGGCGGGACCGACGCCACCGCAGATACCGACCATGACTTCCTGGTCTTTCATGACGTCCAGGCAGCGCGCGAGCGCGTGCAGCAGCAGCAGATGCACGAAGAGCCGGCCGCCACCCAGCGCGATGACGCACGTGGGCATCCACCACTGTAGCGATGCACGGCGAGGAAGAGGGCACTCGCGCGGGGGACTGGCTCGTCTAAGCGTCCCGGAAAATTACACGATGTAGCCGGTAGACGAACCTGACCTGTTCGTGTTCAACTGAGCAAATTGGCGAATGGTGAACTGTGTGTGGGGGGGGGAGGAAGTGTATTATAGGGGAGGCGTCCATTGTAGGCCGTAGTCTATTTTCGAAATAATCGTCACTTGGATTTTGTATGTAAGGCCAGATGACGCGCTTGATTTCAGCTCGACAATCACTCACGGGGAACCCCGCCAACTTCCACTTGTCGCGTCAACGGCTCATCATCCGTTCCACCCGACTGACCACTTTCGTACAGGGACACACGCTGCGAAGTGAAACACGAGGTGTTTTTCTGTATGCGGAGAGGGGACGGGAAATCCTCTAGCGAACGGAAACCTAATACTTTCTGTCGGGCGTGTCGTCCAAGCTGTCGAGCGTGTACTCCTCCACTTGGTCCTCGCTCGACGAGCTCTCACCGGCAGCTCCCGACGCCGCGTTCGTGTTCTTCTTCTGGATGTTGGCAAAGATGGACAGCGCCGACGCCACCATGGACGATGGGTCGTTCGTGTTGGATGGCAGCAGCACGGTCGTGCTCTCCTTGGCGATCTTGCCAAACGCATCCACGTACTTCTCCGCGATTTGGAGCGCGACAGCGTCCTTGCCACCCGACTTGCCGATCGCCTGCGAGAGGCGGCTGATCGCATCCGCGGATGCATTCGCACGCGCGAGAATGGCCGCGGCATTACCCTCGGCTTCCAGCACAGCCGCACGCTTCTTACCTTCCGCAACGTTGATGTACGCCTGTGTGGAAACAACACAAACAGTACGATCAGGCTACCGTCACTAACCCCGTATATATACGCGTCAACCTCCCCACTCACCTGGCGTTCACCCTCCGAGTCCAAAATCTCTGCACGCTTCTTGCGTTCGGCCTCGGCCTGCATGTCCATGGCCGCCTTCACGCTCTTGGGCGGCGTGATGTCACGGATTTCGTAACGCAGACATCTGATGCCCCAGGCCTCCGAGGCCTGGTTGATCGACTCGACAATATTCTTGTTGAGCGACTCGCGCTCCTCAAACGTCTTGTCCAGCGTGATCTTGCCCAACTCGGAACGCATCGTGGTCTGCGCGAGCTGCGTGACTGCGTAGAGCGGGTCCTCGACGCCGTAACTGGCGTTGTACGGGTCCATGATCTTGACGTAGAGCACACCATCAATGTTGATGGTCACATTGTCCTTGGTGATTGCCGACTGGCCGGGGATCTTGATAGCCTCTTCTTTCAACGAGTGCACGTACGCGATCTTGTCCACGACCGGGATCAGGAAGTGCAGTCCCGGCGGGAGGATCGTATGGAACTTGCCGAATCGCTCGACGACCCACGCACGCTGTTGCGGCACGATCAGCACGCCCTGCAAGACATCCGAGCGAGCGATTGTCAACATGTGTCAAGGTGAACCACGGGCAAATAGACGAGGACGTACGAGGTTCACGGGCGTTTCCCGGAGACGCGAGACCGACTCGTCGAAGGGCGCGAGCATCGCACGTGAGCTGTGGATCAGACGGCGCGCCGCTGTGGGCTGCCGCACGAGCGCCTGCCGCGCCAGGCGAGCCACACGCTGGTGCATCATGAGGGCAACTTGGGATCTCGGGCGAAGACGTAGTGGTGACCTACAGAAGGTTCCATCACAGTCGTCGGGCACCCAAAAATCCAAATCACCCACTGAAACTGACCTGGGTGATTGATTACCCCTTCAAAGGTAATCGTGTCCTTCAGAGTGATTGTCAATCATATTAATTCAGTAGATGATGAAAAGTAACCAGCTGCCTTGTCATGAGTGACGGTTCCCACAACAGAATGGTTGCGGTAGACATCACGGGCTCAAGGAACGCAGAATAGCCCAGTGAAAGAGAAAACCCGTTTCACTCTTCTGCAGAGAACAGGCCAGTGGGGAGCGTTCCTGGACTGGCCCTTTGCACGCGATCGCGTCAAGTCGGCACGAGCCTACCCGTCCAGAGTCTGGTGAGAACGAAGGCTCTTCTGTGTTGATCTCAGATTGAGATTGAGAGGGAGCCCCCTCGGCAGAGAGAGAGAGAGAGAGAGAGAGAGAGGAAGTGCGCTCGAATCTCCTACCGTGCCAGTGAACTGGTCGTTCCCAGCCAAGTTTGCATCGGTGCATTCCTGTTAAGACCGTTTGTGTCCTGAGACACATATCTTATTCCTGGGATATTGACACAAACTGTGTCGCATTGGGGCTTTTGGGACGGATTTAAGAGAGCGGCCACGTCATTTCCGGGGTACAGTGTACCCGTTGTGTGCCTGGTTCTGTGACTGTGTTGGTCGTCCGTCGCGCAGATCCCCCCTTTTTTGTGTTGGAGGCTTCCTTTCCTCGGCTTCTCCCACTCGGCCGTCGAGTCAAGCGGCCGCCTCCTCCTCCTCCTCCCAACGCTCGTCGCCGCCGCTGGCATTCTGGCCGTCCCCACCGTGGCCGCCCCCTCCGTCGGTGCACCCATCGTCCACTACCCTCCCGCCCTTTTGCGTCGATCGCCACGCGCCAGTTCGCCCCGCGCGTGCGATTGTCGAGCAGCGCGGTATGTTTTTGTGTGGCCAACGACCGCCTCCCGCTCCGTCCTTCGAAATCCCCAAGTGACTGACGTCTCGTTTTCCGACCTCTCTTTTTTGTTGTTGGTTCTTTTGACGACAGCCTCCGCGTCATCCTCCCAAGTCTTCGTTCCTCCCGTAGGGGGGAGCCGAGCCAACTCCCCCCAACTCTCCCATTGCCGATTTCCTCGCTATCGCACCTATACCACAATGGACGTGGGCACGGACGTCTGGGTCAAGAGTGACGACAGTGTCTGGGCCGCGGGCGTCGTGCTCGACTGCCAAGACATGGCGGCCACGGGCGCCGTCAAGGTCAAGCTCACCGACTCGCACGCGATCGTCTCGCGACGGTATTTGGGCGACGGCGACGACGCGAACGAGCTCTTCCTCCGCAACCAGCGGCGGGACTTTGTGTCGCTCGCGTGCCTCATCGGGCTCGAGTACCTCCACGAGCCGGCGCTGCTCCACGCGCTGAGCGAGCGCTTTCACCACGACCGCATCTACACGTCGATTGGCGACATTTTGTTGGCGGTCAACCCGTTCAAAGAGCTCCCGCTTTACGGCGACGAGGTCATCCAGCAGTACAAGCAGGCCATGGTCGCGAATGTGCAGGGCCTCGCGGGCGGCGTGGACGCGCCGCTGCCCCATGTGTTTGCGATCGCCGGCCGTGCGTTTGCCGGACTGCTCAAGCGCGAGGCCAAGAACCAGTCCATTCTCGTGAGCGGCGAGAGCGGCTCGGGCAAGACCGAGTCCACCAAGTTCCTCATGAAGTTTCTCACATCCGTCGGCCACGACTTCTCCATGGCCGCAGCAGCGGCGGCGGGCGGCCCCGCTACATCCAGCAAGCGAGTCGTTGACGACGACGACGAGGAGGAGGAGGACGGTGCGACTGCGGGCGACATCCAGGAGATCGGACTGCGCATCCTCCAGACCAATCCGATCCTCGAGTCGTTTGGCAACGCGCAGACCATCCGCAACGACAACAGTAGTCGCTTCGGCAAGTTCATCAAGATCCAGTTCGACGGTCAGAACCAAATCGTCGGCGCTGAGATCGCGTCGTATTTGTTGGAGAAAGTACGGCTCATCCACCAATCGCCCCAAGAACGCAATTTCCACATTTTTTACGAGCTGCTCGAGGGCGGCGATGCGGCGCTGCTCGAGTCGCTCGGGCTCGAGCGAGGCCACAAGTACGAACTGCTCAACGCCTATGGCTTTGCGGGCGGCAACAAGGCGACGCTCGCCAAGCGACGTAGTCCGCTCACGGCGCTGTACGCCAAGCGGTTCAAGCAGACGGTCCAGGCGTTCGACGACACAGGGGTAGATGCGAACGAACGCGAACAGATCTTTTGCATCCTCGCGGCACTCTTGCATTTGGGGAACGTCAACTTCACGATGACCCAGCAAGTGGGAGGCACCGGCGGACCAGAAGAGGCCGCGACCGTCACGGAAAAGAGTGTCTTCCACCTCGAAAAGTGCGCTGAGCTGCTCGGTGTCAGCGTCGAGAAACTCCAGTCGCTTTTGCTCACGCGCGAGATCACAGCAGGCAACGACGTTGTCACATTGAAGCTCAACGCCGAGCAGTCAAAGGATGCGAGTCGATCGTTTGCCAAGGCCATCTACGGACGGCTCTTCACGTGGCTCGTCAGTCGGCTCAGTGACGGTATCAACTACCGAGACTGCCTCTCGCCGTATGAGCAGAACGAGATCAAGACCATCGGTATCCTTGATATCTTCGGCTTTGAGAGCCTCGAAGAGAATGGGTTCGAACAGCTCTGCATCAACTACGCCAACGAGCGGCTCCAGGCTCAGTTCAACGAGTTCGTTTTTGTGAAGGAACAGGATATTTATGTGTCTGAAGGCATCGACTGGCGGTCGATCGGGCACCCAAGCAATGCGGCATGCCTTGCACTCTTCGACGACAAAGCTAACGGTTTGTTCTCTTTGCTTGATCAAGAGTGTCTCATCCCGAAGGGTTCCAATCAGGCTCTCACCACCAAGTATTATCGATACCACGGCGGCGCTGATGCCAGCGAGAGCATCTTGCAACCACAGCTATCGCAGAAGTACACGCTCCCGCTTCTCGTGACCTCATTCGGCCGCTACCTTCACCAGGGGTCGTCGATCAACGACAAGGACGAAGAGAAGTCGAAGATGAGCGACGCACCGTTTACAGCTTCAAAAATGGATCGAGTGAACCATCAATTCGTGATCAAGCACTTCGCCGGAAGAGTGCGCTACGGGATCGACCAATTCCTCGAGAAGAACCAAGACTCGTTGCCCACGGATGCGTGTCAAGTGCTGACGACGTCCGAGAACGAGATCGTCGCGGTCATTGGAGCTGATGAGACCATTGAAGATGCTCCGGATAGTGGCGGCCGCGGACGTGCGCGCTCTCGTAGTCGTGGCTCGTTGCTGCGAGCACCGAGTGTGTCTTTCCAGTTTCGTGGTCAGCTGGATACTTTGATCGATGAGATTGGTCACACTGAAGCTCACTATATTCGGTGTCTGAAGCCAAATGAAGAGAAGAAGTCGGGTGCATTCGACCGCCACCGGATGGTGGAGCAGCTCCGCTCAGTTGGAGTATTGGAGGCGCTTCGCATTGCGCGTGCGGGATACTCGGCACGATTGACCCATGATACGTTTGTTGACATGTTCTCATGTTACCGCTATCGTCTGGCGAAAGCCGGCCAGCTGCAATCAGACATGGACCGAGCAGAGATGTGCAAAGCATTGCTGGCATTCCTTCTGGATGAGATCAACCTTGAGAAGAACAGAACTATCGGCCCACCAGTGAAGACACTTCTGAAGGTCGACAACGCCAAGTTCAACGAAGCTGTCCGAGGTTACGGTGTCCAATTGGGACGAAGCATTGTGTTCTGCAAAACCGCCGCATACAATGACTTTATCCGACTGCGTCTTTGCGTTCGCGACCAAGCTGTGCGTATATTGCAGCGAATCTCTGTGGGTTTCCACCACCGCAAGCGTTTTCTTCAAATGCGACATGCTGCGGTGACGCTTCAAGTGCAAATCCGCCGTCACCAAGCAATGCAGTTCGTGGGTCGGATGAAGGCGTTACGGCGGCGTGTGGCCGCCAACTGCATTCAGCGATGCATGCGTGCTGCCCTTGCGAGGAAGCACGAGATGGATGCCAAAATCCTCGCTCATCGGCTTCGTCGCGCTTTTACTCATTTCAAACTAGGTTGTGAAATTTCCAAGAGTCAGGTCGATGAGCTGTCGCCTGACGAAGAACCAGAGCCTGTTGTGGAGAAGCGCAAGCCATCTCGACGAGCAAGATCTAGCTCTGAAGCCACGGAGGATGAATCTACTGATCTGCGCTCAGGTGGACGGTCTATCAGTGGGTCAGACAGGGAAGCTGAAGATCGCCGGCGCGCAAAATCTCGAAGTGGAAAAGACGACAAACTCAAACGCCAATCATCCCGGCGTGACCGGGTATCATCTGATGAGCCGGAGCAAGAAGAAGGCGAGGATCATGCCCTGCGACAGGAGATTGAGCGGCTCCAAAAAATGCTAGGCGAGCAGAAGAATCGTGCACAGTCGGAGCGAAAGATTCGTGGTGGTCGATCACGGGTTTCGTCGATGGATGCATCCCATGCAGCGGCCGCATCTCGTCGCTTTCGTACCCGGCGGACAATGTCAGTCGACAAATCTGAAGCTGTATCGGAGGCTGACGACGAGTTGGCAAACGGGGATGACGCACATCCGCTGCCTCGACGTGCAAAGAGTGTGATGCACGTCCGCGAGTCGGACCACGTCTCCAAACTCACTCGTCGGATCGAAGAGCTTGACGCGAAGTGCCGGCAACTCGAGCGACTCGTGTCTAGGCCACCTATGCCGGGTTATGATGATAGGTATCCACAGACGTCGCGCGGTCATGGGTGGGATACGAGACGACGGTACTCGTTTGCGAACTCGGACGGTAGCAACGGTGCTTATTCGGACAATGGTTATGAGCATGCTTCGTCCGGTGCGAACGCGGGCGTTGAGAACCTCATCTGGAGCATTCAACAGCAAATGGACATGCTGCGACAATCCGTGGCGTACAAGAGTGAAGAGGAAGCCGCGGCGGCGGCGATGCAGGCTCGTCACGAGGCACATACCATGTCCTTCGCGAGTTCCCAACCGACTCGATCTTCTACAGTGACCTCGAATGGTTCGAGCGTTCACCCACCGTTCGACGGACCGCTCCACGAGGATGCAGAGACAGACGGCTATCCGCGACTACCCTCGCCCTCACGAACCAACTCGGACCCGCATGTCGGTGGCTCGTTCAGCTACCACCACATGAATGGTGCAATGACGCCTCCTACACCTGCGTCAGAGGCTTCTTTCCACATGGGAGCTTCATCGCGTCATCCTTCGTACCCGTACGCGCCACCGCGTGTCGTGAAGTGGTCTCGTAACACCCATTGCCATGAATGCCAAGAGGCGTTCACGCTCTTCACACGACGCCACCACTGCCGTATGTGTGGAAACTCGTTCTGTCACGAGCATTCAAGTCGCCGTGTGACACTTCTCGGCATGGGATTCGACGATGAGCCACAGCGTGTGTGTGATGCTTGTTTTGAAGAGTACCAGTCGCAAGCAGCCTCGTCGCCAGACTATTACGGACGCTCCATGACGCCCTCAAGTGTCAGGAGCGCCGCACCGTACGGGCACGGGCCGCCACCGATGTACCGCCAACGCAGCTTTAGCCAGCAGTACTATCCGACGACGGCCCACTCACACAACCCGTACGCGAACCACCCACCACCGCGATACCCAATGCCCTACTATGGTGCATCGCCACTGCCTCCACCAGCGCCGACAACAGGTCATACAGCAGCCGTTTGAAGTGGCAGGTTAGTACACCCCATCAAGTATGCATGTGTATTATCCAGTGCGTCGTAGTTGTACTCACGGGAGATGAACTGCGAGTCGACTGGGACTGTCTTGTCACGGAAATGCATTCGATGGATATACTTATATTCGTGGCGTGGCTTGAGTCTATTTTTCCCCGTGAGCACTGACATGACATTTCCAATCAGCCAGTCTCCAGGAGGTATCGCAACGCTGCTTGCTCAGCCGATTCGTATCTGCGCTGCCCAAGCCACCAATGCCAGCCACGATCGCGGCAGCTTCTCCTGCAGCAGATACACTATCGAGCACCACGTTCTTCGCCCACGAACGTGCGTCGACGTCGCTGCAGGACCTCGACATCGTTCGGAAGATCGTAGAGCGTGAAGGCTGCCTGGAGGCGCTGACCCAGTTGCTCACGACCCATGCCCGGGCCTCGCAGACCCAAAAGTCGATGGCGGCGTCGGCCACACTCGCGGCGGCACCCATGGTCGTGCAAAGTCTGCTGGACCAGCTGCGTGGCGTGAGCGTTCAGATCGTTGAGAGTATTGACAAGTGGAAGCGCGTCCATCGTGACCACGAGGTGTTCCAGTGGCGGAGTCTCAACTACCTCGCGAAGATGCTACGCGACACCGACTTCCTCGCTCTCCATCGGGCGACGGTCGCACAGCTCCAGGCGTTCCAGGGCCTGCGGCTCGAGCGGAACCCGTTCCTCTCGCCGATGCACCTCGATCACGCGGCGCTGAGAGAAGCGTCGCCCGACATGGCGTGTCGACTGACGTTATTCGTGGGCAACGTCGACATGAAGCGCATCTTCGCGGCGAGTCGCTTGCTACTGCAGGAGGAACAAGCGTCGAGCACCACACCAGCGCAGGAGGATAACACGCTGTCCGATACGTTGGTTGGTCGTGCTGAGTCGTCACCTGCTGCTATCACGACCACGACCACTCGACTCCACTGGAGCCATCGTCCGATAAAGCTCGCGCTGTCAGCAAGCTCGCCGAGTCTGCGAACGGAGAGCGTCTCGGCGGATCCTCGCGACGCAATGGCGTTTGACGTGGAGCTCGCGAAGGAGCTCGTGTTCCAGCACGAGCACGAGCTTGGTGCGATGAAAGAGGAGCTCGCCGTGCTCCAGCGCAAACTGCAGAAGGATCTGCTGATCGCACCCGACAAGAAGCGGCAGCTGCAGACCCGCGTCGCTGGCCTCACACACGACATCAAGCTCCGCACGGGCGATCTGTTTCATCGACGCAACGAGCTGCAGCGCAAAGAGGCCGTGCTGCGCATGGATAAACGACGTGTCACGCGCGCCAAGGAGTTCACCAAGGCACTCCAGAAGCAGCAGCCACGAGCCCACGACGAGATGCCGACGGCGAGTCCACGCGAGGGCGAGGAGGCTGCCGGTCCAGCCCACTTCACAGTCACGGACACGTTCCGAGCAGCATTGCAGGCCGATGAACTGCGACGCCAGGACCTCGTGGACAAGTTCGCGACGTATACCAAGTTGCAGGCATCCGTGAGCGTGACCAAGCGCAAGCTACAGACACTGAGCAGTCCCCACGGCGCGGTGTCACTGTCTCCATGGCGTGCCGTTTCATCTCGACCTGGCTCAGCTTCCTCTCCCCGTGGCAGAGGCCACGCGACGGCAGTTTTCACGCCGATCGAGGCAATGACAGCAGCCGCGGTGGAGACTTTCATCGCGTCGCTGCCGCTTGGCGACGACGCGAAACACTACGGCGCACTGCTGCGTGCGAAGGGAATTGACGGCAGGCTGCTCGTGCAAGCGGAAAGTGGCGACCTCGAAGAACTTGGTGTGGCGACACGGCTGCATCGCGTCAAGATCCTCGAGGCAGTGCGGCAGCTGCGCGCGATGCAGACCGAGTGGTGCTAAACACAAAAAAAATGCAATGTATCTCTATTCATCATGGTGTACGGGTAATCTAGGGCGATCTCACTCCGCGCCGGGGCGCAAGACCTTGGAAGGACGCGTCGCCGCCGACACCGTGCCCTTGAGCACGGCAAACTTGCGCTTCTTGAGCTGCTTCGCACGCTTCTTCTGGTCGTTTTTCTGCATCTTGCGCTTGGCCGCGAGCTGCGGGTCGTTCATGAGATCGCGCTTGCGCTTCTCGCGCCGCGTCGCGCGGAACACGGCGAGTTTCTTCTGAACGAACGTGTATGCCTCCAGGAACGCCGTGGCGCCAATCTTCTGCTCAAGACGCTCCAGCACTTCCTGTGCGAGCAGGGCACTCGCGGGCGGCTCTTCCTCCTTGGTCTTGCCGTGGCGGTTGGTACTGGCCACCATGAGTAGTGCACTTTCGTCCTTCTTCTCATGGAGAACGCTCGCCGCACGGTAGAGAGGGTTGATGAGTTGCACGACGTACTTGCGGGCCAACTGGGCGTCCTGCTCGTGGATGAACGCAGCAAAAAACTTGAAGACCGTGCTTTTGACGCGCTCCGAGGCCGTGCCACGCGCGACGTATGACAAACGCGTGAGAACCCAGCCCAGCGGCGTCTTGCTTTGCTGCTTCTCCTTCTCTTCTTCATCCGCGATCGCCGTGTCGGTCTCCGCCGTCTCCTCAGTCTCGTCACCGCTCTTATCGGCTTCCGGCCCATCCGCAACCTCGGCGGTGGCTTCCTCCGCATTCGTGGCCTCTGACGGGAGATCATCTGCGTCCTCCACACTCATATCCTGTGGAATCGTCGCTTCGTGATGGATCAATGCACCCACGAGCCACGAAAGAACGACGAGCACCTCGTTTGCCGTGGCCTCCGCGACGTTGGGCTTCTCAAGCAACTTGTTCACCCGGCTTGCCCACATGAACAACGCACCACGGGACTCGAGGTACAGAGAGGACTGCTGCACAAGCTCTGCAGACGCCCTCTTGATCATTTTCCCGCCGACAAAGGCCAATGTCTTGAAATCGCGCCGTCGCAGATACGATCCGAACACCTTGAGGGCCGCATGGCGCACCTGGGCGTGAGGGTACTCGATCAATAGGGCTGGAAGCTCGGTTGTCAAGAAGCTTCGCCCATTCTTGAGAAGCCACGCCTCGTACGTTGCAATCAGGCACTCGCTGAATCGCTCGATAGCCGTGAGCAACTGCACGACCAGGCCCCATGAGTCAATTACCGTCGATTCATCCGCATCTCCGTCGTCGCCATGCAGCTCCTCCACGCGCGTTTTCAGCTCGCTGTAGGCACTGGAGAGAACCGCGACAGCGTGCTTCTCGAGGAACTCTGGTCGGCAGTCGAGAACGATCGATGTGACTTGAGCGGCTGTCAGAAGCAGCTTCTTGTCCTTGCCGTTGCTCCACCATTTCGCAATAAGAGCGAGGCATTCGTTCAGGGCCTGGTTGCCCATACGTTTGACAAGCGTCGCGATTGCCTGAGCAGCAAGCTCCTTACACGTGCTCGACTCGTCGTTCGCCAATCTCAGAACAATCGGCAGTAGCAGCAACTGCGCCTTGTCGTTGATGACTTCCAGTGGCAGTTTCTTGATCAAAGCTGTCAGCGTTTCGAGCACGGCACGGCGACCACTCTCGTACTCGTACTGAAGGTTCTTCATGAGGAAGTTGAGGTGCTGCGTGAGACGCTTCGGGCCCAGTGGATACTCCAGAAGAAATGTAATGAAGATCGACGCACAGTTTGCGCGCGCGCTTTGCGTATCGGTCTGCACGAGAATCTCACCGACACGAACGACAACGTCGTAAACCTCCGGGATCACGAGCCGCGAGGCGATGATGGTCTTCAAGAGCGCGTAGGTCGCGTTCTGGTGATCCGTTTCATCGAGGTCAGCACGCACAAAGCTGACAACAACACGAAGCTGCGCCTCGGTGAGTCGGAACTCGGGCCGGTGGCGCAGAATGACAGTGAGCGTGCGGTAGCACGTCTGGACCATATCGTTCCCGCGAGTTGCAGCGCCTGCCTTCTGGAGGATCTTGAAGATACGATCCACCAGTGGGGAAAGCGCGACGTCTAGCGAGGGCAGCTCGCTCGTTGTATCGTTGAGCAAAACACTGAGACACTTGAGCGCGTGGATCACCGCGCGGTTGTTCTTGCTTTCGCAAGCACATCGCATGAGCATCGGTACAAGAGGGTCGACAAGCGTCGCAGACTCAGCTTCCTTTTGGTCCGCCGTTGATCGCACGAACGCGAACAGCAAGTACGACGAGTACGACAACAGCTCATCCAGGTGGGTTCGCGACTGCTGGTGCTCGACATCATCAATCTCGTGGCGGTTGAAACCAGTCATTTTGCTCTGCAGGAGAACCTTCGCCGCTTCCTTCGCGTCCACGCGCTTGGCGAGCTGCTTTGCAGCGGCCGCGGTCTTCTCATTGACCTGCCAAGCCGTCACTCCATTCGTCACTTTCTTGTACTTGGTTTTCTCGAGCTCAGTCATCGGACGGATCGACTCGAGACTTGCTTGCATGATGTTGTACGCGTACAAGAACACGTACGATTTCTCGACACCCGCGTTCTTGACGACACCCAACGCCACTCGTCGCAGACTTTCTTGGAGCACCTGAATATTTCTGGCATTCTCAGGGTTTTGCTGGAACTTGGTGATGAGCGCAGCGACGATCTCGTGAACAGAAGTATTTGGCAAGAAGGTGATGCTACGGCTGAGCAACTCCAACGCATCGTAGCTCTTGGATGTCGACTTGGCCTCCTTCATCTTGGACTTGTGCACCGAGCCATCTTGGCTTTCCACGACAGCCTGGAAGAGATCGTCCACGATAATGTCCAGAATGCTTGGTAAACACGAATCCAAGTCCGAGGCAAAATCCTCCTCGGACGCTGTCTGTGCCTCCTGGTCGAGCAAAGATCGGGGCTTCTTCGGTTCAGCGATTGTGCTCACCTTCTCCAAGATTGTGTGCAGAGTATACGCAAGGACATGTGTAGACGCCTCTTGCAAAGTGTGACGCAGCTCCTCCACAATTGGCAGCAAGTACGCTGTTCCCATCTCGTCCACAATCTTGACCAGCGTCACTCGGGCTGACGAACGCACATCTTCTTGCTTGCTCTTCAAAAGTTTGATAAAACTCACGAGTAACTTCGGGAACTCCAGATAGAACGCCGACACTCGCAGACGTCGAAGAACCTTGACGATCGCAAGCGCCAGGGGTACACGAACCACAACGTCTTTCGACGACACGATGCTATCATCGAAAGATGTAGTGCTGGAGATCTTGTGGGCTCCCTTCGCCGTCACAGCCTTGAAGAGATACCGTTTCAGCATCGGCAGCACCTGTGATTCCATCTGGTCCTGCACTTTGAATGCCTTCGCGTGTTGAGCGTCTTCAGTTGCTTCCTTGCTCTTGTTCTTCACGTCTTGCCACCCAGTAACTGCAGTCGCGTCGTTCGTGAAATGATGGTGGTCGATGACGGCGCAGATCGTCGCAATAATCGAGCTTTCCATCTCCGCGTGGCCATCGATGGACTTCAACAACCGGCGAAGCAACGCAAGGTAGTGCGACCATCCCAGTAAACCAGCAGCCGCACCCACGCAAGCCGCCGCTTCGTGTCGCAAGGACTCTTGAGACTTGGCTTGAGCTTCGTAGATAAAGTGCATCACAAGCGGCAACAACAAGTTATTCACCGTCGAGTTGGAGAACCACTTGTCGGCCTTAGTCTCCGCGGAAGTATCTTCCATGATTTCGTCTTCGTCATCCTGGGCGATGGGCTCCGCCATGGAGACGTCCTCATCTGGCGGGGCATCTTCCTGCTTTCTTTTGGTCTCCGCCATCTCTTTCATTAATGAGCTGAGACGCTGCAGCGCACGACGCTTGCGATGCACTTGGATGTGCGTGAGGTTGAAAAAAAAGTCGACTTCGACATCATCCGCACGTCGAAGAAAAGCAAGATCGCTCGGGATGTACGCCATGGAACGGAACTGCGCGGCATGGTCAGCCAGAATACCCAACAGCAACACGAATCCACGACGAACGTCTTCACTTGGCACTCGGACGCTGAAACGAACGCTAGGCATGATCAACGACTCCAGCACGTTGAGGAGGACAGTCCGTCGCTGCGCGTCGAGATCCGTCTCATCCTTCGCATCGACAGCTGCAGCCGAGAGGCGAACAAGGGTCGTGATACCTGACAGAGCCGAGCTACGCACACTGTACTCGGTCTCGTGCATGCATTGCAAGAATTGAGCTGTGATTGGTGTGAGCAACGCTGCCTCGTGTGTGAATTCGGCGAAATCTTGGTTGTTGACGTCGCTCAGTGCCGTCATTCGCGTCTCAAAATCAATTTCTTCGATCTTCTTCGTATCGAACGCATTCGCGTTGCGCAAGAACTCGGCAACGCGCGCGACACCGGCACCGTTGGCATGGTCTCCGATCGCGACAAACACTTCTACAAGGCGGCCACGGACACTACGATCCGTTAGTCCGTTAGGACCAGGCGCGAGGTGCTTTGCTAGAGACGCGAGGTATCGCTTCGGCTCGGCAAGCAGAGGAACGAGCTGCGTCAGAACTTGAAGAATGTTCTCCATATCGGCGACAGATGAACGATGGTTGCGTTGCAAGAATGGAAGGAGAAGTTGGAACAAGTCAAACGCCGATTTTTCCGCTGATTTCTGGAGTTCTTTGGTCGCCGATAAATGTTGAGACAAACGACAAAGAAACACGAGTTCACGCTTTGAGGATCCGGCGTATTTCTCTTGAGCGTATCGAGCTGCCTTGGACTGAAATCGCACCACAAATTGCTCGAGAATAAACGGAATATGTGGCACCAACTGCCACGAATCGGCTGTGGATTCTTCCTTCTCATCTCCGTCGAGCATAGAACTCAAGAACTGGAGAACGGACCCCAGAATCTCGGGTGAAATACCACGGGCAGATGACTCCGAGGCATCGCTCAATCCAGATGACAACGTGCGGATGACACTTTGGATTTGATCCACGTGAAGCATTCGGCGAGCATGATCTCCGCTCGCGACTGAGACAACAAACTGGAGAAGCGCAGAAGCCTTCGAGGCACCCAAAACAGCACCAGGAAGATGAAGAATGGCGTCGTCTGCGACATTCAAAACGCGTGACACCCAGGGCGTGAGTTCAACCCGATCGTCGTAGTTGTCGATGAGCTCGGCGAGGCGACGGAACGCAAGTGTACGAATCTGCTTGCGCATCGCCATGGACTTGCTGTGAGAGTGCACTGGAGTCTCCTCTTCCTCCATCTCAACATCGTCTTCGTCGTGATCGTGCTCTTCCTGCTTCTTCGCCAGCTCATCATCGCGCTCACGATAGTTATGGGCCAGCACTGCTACCACGACATCGGCTAGCACCGGTACAAATGTGGCAAGATGAACACCAAGCTGGGCAATCAAGTCTTCCAAGAGGTTTAGGAAACCAAGCACCCGAGACTGTTGCACTGCTTCCACGTTTGGGACGTCCTCGACAGTAGCCTGCTGCTGTTTGGCGTGGACGTCGACATTGAAAGCGCGGACAACGAGTTCGATGAAGAACACCAGCTCATGAGGTGGGAGAGCTGCAAGGTAACTGAGGATCGCAGCACGGCGCGCACCGACTGTGTCGCCAGCGTTTCGGCCCTTCTTACTCACGGCCTTGGCATATAGCAACCGGACGAGTACAGGCAAAAGAGCGCCACGGTGCTCATTGAGAATGATCCCCGCATCTGGTGCAATGTGGAAAGTGGTAAGCTCTTCCCGGAACGTATTCGCGTCGACAATTCGGTTCAGCTGGTTCTTGTAGGCACCAAGATGCTTTTTACCAAAGCCATACAGACTCTGAAGCGCCAACTTGGAGACCGCATCATCTGCTTTCATCAGAAAGAGATCAAAGAAGAGATCGTGAAGAACGCCGTTCGCGAACGCCCCCTTCATGTTCTTGAATGCCGCAAACACGCGCAGGTAATCGAGTGTGCGAACACGAACCACCTTAGACGAAACATCTTCCGATGCTGGCGCCTGATACTTGGTCAAAATCCAATCACCAACTTCCAGCTGCTTGGCCTTTTCAAGTGTTTCATGAATAGCGAGGCGCTTCGCCTCATCGAGCTCATCTTTGAAGATCATCGAATACTGGTCCCGAAGGAACAACAAAAAAACTGGAACAAAGAACTTGGTCTTCGTCTCGATAGCATCGACAAACTTCTCCATTCCTTTCCACAAAAGCGTGTGGTGAGTGAGCGTGTCGGTCACTTCAGCAACATCCAACTCGCCGCGCTCGAGTCGGCAGACAGCGTTGAATTCGTTCGTGATAACAGTAGAAGGATCCTTCTCCAGGTTTTCCAGAGACTTTGTGGCGTTGGCATCCAAAGCACCAGCGTGTTGACGAAGCTCAGCGCGGGTGGCTGCAAACCACATCTCGTCACGTACGCTCGGCCAGAACACAGTAAAGTCGAGGGTGACAATTTCAGCGATCGCATCTGCTACCTGCGGCCACAGCGTTGCGAATTTGACGTGGTAGAGACCGAAGAGATGGTGAACAGCAAATTTCTTGTAGATTGCCGGAGTTTGCTTGGATCGCGACAAAATCTTGATGCGGGTAATGTGACGGACGATCTCACGTTCTACATCCACACTGATGCTGGCGACAAGCGATTCGGCTTCAAGCGCATGGTCGAGAAGATCACATTCCCCTTCCAACATCGACGCATCGACGTCGTCAGTTGGTTCGAACGACAACCGATCAAAACAAGCGAGAATTTCGAGGGTCACCAAGCGTATAGCGCGAGTCGGCGAGCGCAAGTTGGCACCAAGCACGCGCTCGGCTTCTTCTAAGAGTTCAACCGACAGCATTTCTCGTTGCTTCTCGCGCGTCTGCACCTTCAAGTATTCTGAAACAGCAGACAACATACCGTACGACTGCTCGAGCCCACTCAAAGATGACCAAATATGCGTACCATCCGTGATAGTGGTGGACTGCGACTTCTTTGTCGCCTTGCTTGACGTCGTACCTGCTGTCGCAATCTGTTGCACGCGCCAAAGTTCTGCGCGAAGAAGACTCATCTCTACTTCACGGTCCTCGACGGCACCAATCTTTGTCAACTGATCAAGCAGAGGCGTTGCGAATGCTGATCGATCTTTCGGTGACACGTCAACGTGTGCGACGGCGCGGGTCAGCTTCCACGCCAAGGTGAGCTTGCTCTCATCCGCTGGGTCGTGGACTGCGGACTCTACAACTTCCTTGGTGACGTTGAGCAGACGAGTCAACTGATCCTTATCAGAGGTGTTTGGCAAAGTGAAAAATCGTAGGCCATCACGGATCACGATGTAATCGTTGTCGTCGGCGACACTCTCGTTCGTTGCAGCATAGGTACCAAGGCGACCGATCAACACCGCACAACTCGCCAGGTCGCCGCTCTGCAACAGTGTCTTCATCGCCAGATTCATCGCGTTCGGAAACACGAACTCGCGTACAAAATCGACCGTCACATGCACGTGCAGAAGAGCTCGTTCAATCATCGCGAGCAGCTCTCGACGCCAGTACAGTGCTACATCGTTGTCGACACCCATCGTTGCCCCGAAAAATTGCTCGATCTCTGCTGCCATGATGACCTTTTCGCTCGGAACAAGCCGCCACACAACCTCAAATAGACGCAAGATCACATCCCGCAGAACTTCTGTAGTCTCGGTGAGAATCCACGACGGCTTCAACAGTGACGCACAGATACTGTGAAGCAGTTTCACACTCTTGTCATTTGGCGTGATGAGTTTCGCGCTCTTGTAGCGTACGAGTCCGAGCAACATGGTCGCTACACGGGAAATGTACAGGTCATTCGCAGCGTGACGGTCCCCCTTCGTCACCATCTTCTGAAGCACAAGCGCAAAGCAGTCAAGCATCTCGTGCGCATTCGTATGGTCGGTGTGCTTCACCATGTAGTCGCTGGTGCGACTAACAATGTCGTACACGAGCTCACGATCTTCTTCGCCTTCTTCATCTGCATGCTTGGGTCGGAAGGATCCAAGCAGAGCAACGAATATCTCGTTCATTCTGGAGTGGAAACCGTGGCCGACGTTCTTCAGCAGCGCGAAGAAAAGATTGGCGCTGCCATCGCGAAGAATGAGATTGTCCTTACCGGTGCCTCGCGCAAGCGCCTTCAGGTAACTCGTCAAGTACTTGCGCATCTCTTTCGGGTCATCAATACGGCGCAGCAGAACCGACAATGTTTGAGCGGCGAACTCGCGCACGAAAGGCTTCGGGTGTCCTAGTAACGGGAAGTAGCACTGGTGGACCGCATCCATGTCCTTCAGGAGTTGCACACGCAAGATGTTGAAGAGCATCGTGAGCGTCTTGAACACTTGAGTACTCAGTTCGGGCTACGTTTCACAGCAAGTACTGTTAGCATCACTAAGAGAGAGAGAGAGAGACAGTAGTCAGTCTCGATCGGGTATACATACATCCTTGGTGTCGATCACTGCGATGATGTGGGGCAGCATGCCCGCGAAATGCGGGTAGAATTCGCGGCGCAGTTCGCGTGCAAGAGCCGTGACGAGCTTGAGCACAGGGATCATGCGATCTCGCTGAATGTCGGTCACGGGCTCCGCTTCCAACTCGGCGGTGAGGAGCTTGACAATCTTCTTGAGGTGGTGCAGCAGCTGCGGCGTCGTCGTGCACAGCGGCTGCAGCTTGCGATACAGCACCTGGAAGCTCTCGATCGTCGTGAGCTCGCCCTGCAGACCGAGCTCTTCCTTGAATGTGAGCGAGGCCTCGGTCGCATTGGTCTTGACGTGCAGCTGCAGCTCGGTTTGCAAGTTCGCGACGCGCTCGCCGACCCGCTGGAAGCGGTGGCGCTTCTTGGACATCGTCGTCGGACGCTTGGCTTCCGCTGACATAGCGACGAGACGACAGGCGGCCAGCGGCTCCTAGATGTGCGTGTATTTATCGCTTAGTGCCGCCAATGCGGTGGTCTGACCAATCCGCGTAGCTCTTCGTGCTCAGGCCAATCAATTGGTTCCAAATAGAGCGCGCAGCTCGGCCACCAGCGGGTCCTGATTGGACGTGATTTTGTCCAATGGAAGAGCCGCGAACTGCTTTAGCTGCTCAAAACGAGGTTTTTTCGAAGCGCGGGTCAGAGTGATGGTCGCACTGTTGCTGGACGATGAACCCATCGCATGTTCGACCTTCTCGAGCTCCGAGGCCTTGCGCTTGGCGCTTGCGAGCACGGCCGGTGGGAAGCCCGCCATCGCCGCGACGTGCACACCGAAACTCTCCATGCAGGGACCGTCTCGCACTTGGTAGATCATCGTGATCGCGCGCTCGCCCGTGACGGCCGTGACGTGCTTGTTGACAAACCCGTCGCGATGCTCCTCGGCGAGAGCGGTGAGCTCGTGGAAATGGGTCGCGAAGAGGCACATGGCGCGCACTTTCGTCAAAATGTACTCGGAGATAGCCCATGCTAGGCCAAAGCCATCGTACGTGGATGTGCCGCGACCAAGTTCGTCGATGATCACCAGCGACTTCTCGGTTGCTTTGTGGAGAATCGCGCCGGCTTCAAGCATCTCCATCATAAACGTAGACACACCACGCTGCTGCAAGTCGCCCGCACCGACACGAACAAGAAGTTTGTCGAAGATTGGTAAACGAGCAATGGTGGCCGGAACGAAGCTTCCGATCTGGGCCATCACCGCAATCGTGCCGAGTTGGCGAATGTAGGTACTCTTACCACCCATGTTCGGACCAGTGATGAGCTGAAAGCGCGATTTGTCGCGAACCATTTCATAGCTGTTTGGAATGAAGTCAACATGCTCCTGCAGCTCCACACAAGGGTGACGGGATTCCTGAAGCACCACGCACTCGCCATTCTCCTCTACTTGTGGCCGAGTGTATCCAGAGCCTGCATGACATGCTGCATGGGCAAATCCCAACAGAACATCGAGCTCGGCGCAAACGGTCGTGGCAGCTTCAAGAACGGGCACATAGGTGCTTGCAACGTCCACCGCGGCAGTCAGCAAATGAGCTTGGCGCTTCTCGTACTCGGACCGAACATGCTTGAAGTTGTCCGCGAGCTTCTTCAGCTTTGTTGTCGTGAAGTGAACACCGTTCGTCAGGACTTGGCAGATGTGAACATAAGGTAGCTTGGAAATGCGAGCCTCCTCCTTTTTGTCGATCACACGAAAAACGAATCCGCGCACCTTGTCTTTTTCGCACTTGATGTCACCGCCAATCGTCTGCAACGCGTTCCTGTGTTCGTCCTCGATATCCGAGAGCAAGTTGTTCCACTCGTTGCGCAGGTCTTGAAGCTCTTCGTCGTGCTTTGGGTTGACGACAAGCGTTGGTCGACTGTCGAGGTCCACGACCTCTTCGACAAGTGCGATATAACCACTCAGATCAGCCAGAATCTTCTCCAGTTCGGTCGCATACTTGTCGTGCACGATCGCCTTCTTAGGCCCTTCGTACTCCTTCAGCAGCTTCAGGATACGAGGAATCACGCCAACTGCCGCGTCATAGACGCTCACAAGATCCGTGATAGTCGCTCGTGTTTTGCGCTCAAGAGTCACGCTCAGACGTTGGAGGTCGGGCAATCCTTTCATGCACTCGTCGAGAAGCTCCATACGAAGTGACATCTCGTCGACAAAAATCTGAACGACGTCTTGACGCTTCTCGATCTCCGTCGCACTCAGAAGAGGCTGACGAATCCAGCGCTCAAGCAGCCGGCGACCCATCAGCGTTTTCCCTCGGTTCAGAATGTCCAGCACGCTGCCACCGACTCGGGATGAGCTCTTCGCGCTCGGGTCGGGCAATAAGTTCAGCGACCAGATCGCTGCGCTGTCGAGCTGCATTGCTGACGATATGTTTCCTTCAACAAGTGTGTAGCGGCCAAACTCATCCGGATCGGCCATCAGCTTGAGCGCGTCGATGAGACAAGCCATCGAGCCCATCGCGAGCGCCATTTCGGACTCACCCTTGAACTGCGCCAACGACGAAGGTGTCTCACCGAGCAAACGCGTCAAGTTGGTCTCGAGCGTCGTGTCGTTCTTGAACGCGTGCTTCTTGATGTAGACCCCGGCAACATCATGGGCTTTGAGCAATGCGTGGAGTTTCTTGCTATCGCCGACGAGCGGCTCCTGCGCGAGCTCGGCCGGGAGGAAGCACTTGGACGGGACGGTCTGCACGAGCAGCGTCTCGAGGTTCGTGAGTTCGCTCGAGTCGGAGAACGCGTAGAGCACGAGCTCCATATGCTTGGTGTCTTCGCCCGCCTGACCCTTCACGCACGAGCGGCGCGCGCGCGGACGCCGCACCGCCACGCCCACCTGCTTCAGGTGCTTGGAGTTCTTGATCTGGATCGCCACTTCCGCCATCGGCCCCTCCTCCGCGTCGCTCGCGTCGCTCATGGTGGTCTCCTGTTGCTTGTGGGGGGATGAGTTCCAAGTTTGCCGCGCTGTCGCGGTTTGGCGCCACCGGCAGCCGGAGTGATGCTCATCCCTCGGTTTAGTGACGCTGTCCCGCTCTCCCCAATATCATCAAAACCAAAATGTGGCGGGAAACGTATGACGCGGTGCTGCGCGAGTCGGCGAGCGGCGGTGCGTGCGCCGCGGAGAGAATGCTGGCAGCTATGAGCACTACGCTGGATATGGGTGCGGCCGATCCAGATACGGCGAACGCAAAGCTCAGTGCGATCGGCCGCGAGTTGGTGCAGCCGCTGAGCGAGGTGCTGGCGATGGACAGCAAGACACCACGCGCGGAGAAGCTCAGTCGATTCAAGCTGCAGACCGTATGTCGCTTACTGCTTTGCTGTCAAGATGGCGTGTTTCGTACTGGACGACAAGAGAATGTAACGGACAAGAGTCGCCGCGGCAAGAAGACGGCGTCGAAAACGAACACCAGGAACAAGAAGAGCAAGAAGGCGATGGACGTGCGTGCCGAACTGACGGAGCTCTTGGACCGAATCGCGCTGCTCATTGACTCGGCGAACCCACCTTCGCTTGCTGATGGAGAAGATGATGCGTCGCCGTTCCATACTTTTCTGATCAACGTTCTCGAGAAGCAACTCGGCTCGTTGCTCCCCGATGTCTTCAACACGATCCGAGAGGTGTATGAGCTGACGGAGGACGACCCTCTCACCATTCCATCTTCAGCTCTCAACGTGATGACACCAAAGGTGCGTTCCAATAATCTTATCGTCGTTGGCGAGGCCTGACGGACGGTGAAACCTGAAAATTCTAGCAGGACGAAGCCAACACGGACTTACCGGTGGTCGATGCCACCAGTATCTTGTCTGCACTCAAGGAGGAACGGCCATCTAAAAAGAGATCGCTTGCTGCGGTACGCTCATTGCGAGGGAAGTCAAGGCCTTTTGCCTTTGTACTAAACGAACATTTCCTAAACAGACATCGAATGCATTCAAAGAGGTTCTTCTGCCTGGTCAGCCGTCGACGAAAGCATCCACAAAGCAGCGTAAGCTGAAGTTAGACCCGTCAACTCAACCCGCCACAAGCGAGAAGGTTACAAGACCGCCTTCGAAGGCGGGACCTCCAGCGTTACCAACTACGAAATCTTTCAAACGACCATCGTCCGGTCCCTCCTTGGTGTCGTTAGCTGTCGCATCCAAGAAGGCAAAACCCGGCCGACCAACCAACACCCTCCTACCCAACGCGATGCCGATGCTTATGCGCAATGTTGATCGCCACATGCTTCCAGCACGAAGCGTCTCGTTGGGCGCAGCAGGACTTGCAATGGGACCGGCAGGACAA
>JAADVY010000110.1:0-30004 GCA_023336035.1 Pythium plurisporium
GTCCTTTTTCCCATACGATCGACTTCCGAAGACGAAGATGAGATCCCATTTAGCTTGCACATATTGCTCTCAAATTTGGATCGTAGGGCTGAATGTATAGCCCGAGGATCAGACAAAGATTCTACGACTCATCAATTGATGGGCAAGTTTTTGTCGGGGGGATTTGGACAACCTGCACGTGCAGAGGTTCTCCACAAACAAAATCTATGCTGGCCTGTAGCCACCGAACCAATATGCAAACTTGCGAGTACGTACCGAGTGGACGAGAAGCGATACAGCGGATAGGCATGCTAATACGACAACGAACTGCACGTATCTTATATTCATCAATTTCGCGACTTGAGGGGCAACGGAACACTCACTCTTGTATGGTGTGCGGTGGCGACGGCAATCGATTTTCCCTGGTAGTATGAAATGTATCACACCTACACATCCTTGAGATGTATCGTACACTTAGGAACTTTTCCACGTCTAACTGGAGTATTCTGGTGACATGGACTCGCGTGGAGACGACATTGCCGAAGTGCCAAGTACCGAGTTGGCGTGCGAGCGGCAGAGCCCCTTCTTTTTGACGTGCTTGTTGCAATCCTCGACCTTGCACTTGCGCTTGCCGCCGTGGGCCGTGCAGAGATCTTGTCGCACGACACCTTTCTGGCAGCCAGGCACAGAACACCGCTTGCCGCCACCATGCCGAATGCACAGTCCCATACTGCGCTGAATGTTGGAGCATCCCTTCGCCTTGCAGATACGACCACCGCCGTGAGCGACACACAAGCCCTTACTCTGTGCGCCGCGCGTGCAGCCTTTGCGTTGGCAACGGCGGCCGCCGCCGTGGCTGATGCACAGTCCTCGCGTCACAGCGTTACTCGAGCATCGCGGGAATGCACAGAGCTTCTTCTCCCGACGCACATCGCTCGAGTCGGAGACCTCAAACGGATTCATCGACTCGTCCCCAGAGACATTTGCGCTTGTGATACTGCGCGGAGACTCCTGGTTCGTCGAGCGTCGCTGCTCGAGCATCTGCATGGCATGCGCCGACTCGGCGAGTGACGCCAACGGATGCCGGTCTGCGTTGGATCGATCCAGCCTAATACAGATGACGACGTCAGCACCTATTCATATCCGTGGACACAACAGCAACACAAAGATAACGTACCAGCCATGGACGTCAACCGAGGCCTCCTGCGGCATGGTCTCCCCGCCTCCGTGAAGCGCGCGATGGTGGGCTTCCCGCATGGCGAGTACGGCGCTCACATCGACCGAGTTGCTTCGCTCGACACGGTTCTTGGGCACGTCCGTGTGGTGGGGCAGGACGCGTGGCATCGCGTACGCCTCGCTCTGGTTGTCCACCTCGTGCTGACTGATTTGCACGGCACGCGCCATGGCGTCCGACGGACACGACATGGACCGCTGGTACCGGAACGGCTTGCAGATGTCGTCGAACGAGAGCTGCTGCGACAGCGGTGGCAATGTGGTCGTGGGGGACAGGCACGCACGCTTGAGCGGTGGCAGCGTCACGGTGCTGCCACGCGGCGGCAGTGGCGACGACGGCGTGGGCGTGCCCGGGGCCGAGTTGGTGCCCAGGGACGCCGAGTTAAAGAGTCGGCTGAGCGTCTCACCCACGGGCATCGAGAACGATCCCTGTGGGGACCCCAGTGGCGACTGCGGCAGCGAGCCGCCGGCCGAGAAACTCGGGAGACGGAGCGAGGGGATCTTGCCATTGCCGTTCATGGATCCTGGGAGCGGGGACGACGGCGCCGACCGCGGCGGCACGCCGTCGGTGGGGGACGGGAACGACGGTTTGGGCGTGAAACCAAAGTTCTGCTTGTACTGGAACCGCGTGAGAGGTGTGATCACGGGGACTGCGTACGCTGGTTGTTGCTGCTGGTGGTGGTGGTTGCTGGCAGGCTCGCCAAAGTGGAAGACGCCGTTGTGGTCGTTGTTGAGGTGCGTCGGACTGGGCGACTTGCGGTCGAGTTGGTTGTTGTCCAGTGTCGGGTCGACGTCCATGGCGTGGGACGCGTGGGCGACGTCCGACTCACTGAGCTTCTCATGGGGCCACGCATTGGACGATCCAAGTTGCTGGTGGTGCGGGAAGCTCTGGCCAGATGCGGACGCGAACCCTTGGTGCGGGTGTTGGTGGTCGTGTGGATACTGCGCGTGGAGACGCTGGCGCTGCTGCTGCTGCTGCTGCTGGTCCGCCGTACGCAATTCCTCCGAGGTGCCCATGCTAACGATCAGAACTGGAGCATTCGTCAGCCGTCGTGGACGAGAAGAGAAGCGAACGAAGGCGAGCGTGACTTACATGGAAGGAAGTGTCGGAAGGGAAAGAGAGAGAATGGGAACTGGTTTGGAGGGAGGGAGAGACCGCTTCCTCTGAGTAGATCTTGTCAATGCGATGGTGTGGAGAGACGGAGGCGCGGAAGGAACGGAAATGGAGGCTGTCTGCACTGTCGAGGAATCGCCGGAAGCGCTGGGCACGCGAGCGAGGGGAAGGGAAACCTCGGGTGCCGTTTGGGACCCTTCCGGAGGGTTCGGGTGCTGGTTTTTTCGATCTCTTGGAAATATAACAGAACGTCTGAAACGAATGGAAAGAAAAGAAAGGCGCGCCAATACACCAGCCGCCGCTTGCCGTACAAGGCAAACGGCGGCTGGTCATTCCTTTCGTCTTCTGTGGCCGTTGAGGTCAGATTCCTGCATGGATCAACGCTGACTTCATCGTGCGGAGAAGAAAAAAAAACAGCCAGGCAGTGCGAGAGGGAATCAAAAATCAAGCCCTCCCCAAAAAATCGAAGGCCCTCGCCACTGTCTTTTTTGTGCACTTTCGCTCGGATGGCGTGGGTGGTTCTGGAGATGAGAAGGCTTCCCACGACCACTAGCAGATGAGCCAAAATATCGTGCCCTTTTGACCTTTGGCCCCCCTTCTGACCTGTCTCTCCGCGAAACTGGTCGATTGAAGTGCGCGTGCGGGGCGTTGCTCCAGACAACTTGACTGCCATCTTTCCTTGGGAGCCGTGGGGTTATTTTCAGTCTCGTTTCTTTGCACCCGTTGAGTCAGGCCACCCTTGGACAGAAGGGGATAAACAGCGAAGGTGGCGGCCTCAACGATCACGCTTCAAGTTGGAAAGATACGGTGGGGGCTGACCAGGTCAACCTCCAGCGTGTGGGTTTATGGGGATGTAGCCAACACCAAGTAATCCCTCTGCCTGATGAAATGGACGGAGCAAGGCCGTGCGACTCGGACATCCCGATGCCTCGCGAGGGAGTGAGTAAGCTCCAAGTGGTTGGACACGTGGATCCAGCTTTTCGTGGTTCGTTAGACAGCACGGTATTGAACATCCATGGGTAGTCCAAAATTCCGCATGTCGTGATGCGAAGGCTGCATGCACGTGGTCGAATCAGTTTCCTTTCAAGACCCCACCTGCAGGTAAGATTCGACTGCTGAGGCGCCCAGGCACGAACCGCTGGTGGGCTTCCATATCCTCACAGTGTTTGGGATTCTTCACGGTCAGATTCCACAGTGCTGATGAGGCAGACCGGGTGACCCACGATTTCCGATACCCCAAAACCAGCCGACGTGCTGTTCACTCGTGCTCACCATCTCGTATCTTGCCACGATGTGAGTGGGTACACAAAAATGCAGAGAATGCAGCATTAGGAAAGATTCACGTTTTGGCATAGGCACAATCGATTACATCGAAGTGTAACGGACGGGTGCAACACGTGCTGTGATTGGTTGATGCCGGTTGGGCAATCCTGACTGATGTGGTGTCCCGACGGTCCTTACGTCCTACAGTAGTATGGGATCGTGGGGATGTGGAAAGGGGGAAGCCGTATCCCTCGCTCCAATGACTGCAACTGCACCCAACTTCTCGCCATGGGAATGTTCGGCTCACATCTCCGGGGAGTCCCGGTGCCCAAAGCGTGCCCGCACGTGCGACACGGCAATGCATGGGGGAGGTGGGTGGTCGCCCGAAACGACACGGCGTCTCGACATCCCCCTTGTTGTAACTTTGATATATACTTGGAGAGGCTGCCTGCCTCGCCTCCCCATGGTCTCCGCATTTGAAGATGACGCCGTATTGACTTGCTGGAACAAGCTGTGGAGCATCTGTAAAATGAGCCAGAGAAGAAAGAGGACCCATTGTCTGACCCACAAGCCTTGTGGGGCTTGTGACACAAGGAGCGCAACCGCAAGGAGAATTCTATGCGAGGCGGGATGGAGAACAAGTTGGCACTATGTACGTACACGAAGCATGTAGCGAGCGAGATCCGCTTCAAGCTTTGCGACTCTCGCGTGAGGATGCGATTGCGCGATGAGCGACCTGCTCCAAAAATGAAAAATCGCCCACGCGGGTTCTGTGTTCTCCCCTCGTCCCAGGTCCTCGTTAGAAGGGAGTTGATAACCTCATCACCGATCACGTTTTGTTCCACTGCGCCCGTACAGTACACTGTACAGTGACTTTGCTTTTTTTTCATCTCCTCATCACTTTTCGGCGCGGGCAAAAAATTTCACTTGTCATTTATCCGCGTCATTTATTTTTTCGAATACGGCACTTCTATTCAGGCCAAATACAGTACTTCAAGCCTCCGGATTGACGGCACAACATCGCGAAACGACGCCATTTAGAACCTTCGTCTCGCATGTCGCCCCCTCCGCCCCCACGAGACTCTTCACGTGACGCAGAGGCGAAGGTCTCTACATGGAGAACCCACACGCTTCATGGAGGCGCCACAATCTGATCTGTCACACGACGCCGACTGGGAATGGCGGTGGGTCGTTTCGCGCTTTCTGGAAGTTCCAGAAATAGCGCCACCGCAAATCGACTCGCATTGAAACCAACGGCGTCTGCCTCCACACCGCCGTTGCGTTTTTGTATCACCGTCTCTTCCGTGGCGCATGCCGCCGCTGCGGCCGTGAGCCTCGATCATGTCGCGCGTGCACCCCAACTCGGACCGCGAGCCGTCGGCGGCGCTGCTGCCGAGCCGCGACGACGCGCAGCAGCAGGCGTCCACACTTGAGGCCAAGCATGCCGCGACCATGGCCAGCATCGGCCGCGCAAACGGCCCGCCGCCCAGTCTGCGCTTGATCCCGGGGCTCGTGCCGGTCCCCGCGCCCGGCGACGACCCGCTCAAGACGGCGTTCGACAAAATCGACACTCCGCTGGGTCCGCGCCGCCCGACGGCCACGCGACGTGCGTGGCGTTTACTGGGCAAGGCCGCCGTGCTGGCGCGGGCGATGAATCCGCGGGACGATGTGATTGATATCTACCACGACCCGAAGCGAGGCGCCAGTCGGTATATGATCCACCCCAACTCCAAGGTCCGTCGTGTGTGGGACGTGGTCACGGCGTGCTGCGTGTTGTACGTCTGTGTGGTCGTACCACTCGTGATCGGATTCAACTACGTCGAGTGGGGCGATCGCTATATTTTGGACACGATCGTGGACGTCTACTTTATCGTCGGTGAGGTGCACTGTCGTCGCTGCGATTTGCTCGGGTGGTTTCATAGTTGACGAAGAGTTCTGTAGATATGTTTGTGACAATGCGCACAGGCGTTTTCTCGAATGGCGAAGTCATCATGGACAGCCGCATCGTCATGCGACGATATCTCCGCACGTGGTTCATCATCGACATCATCTCCAATTTTCCACTCGCTCTCTTTGTGCAAAGTACCGCCCGAAAGTCGATCAAGATGGTCAAATTACAAAAGCTTCCCAAGCTCCTGCGGTTCGGCCGTTTGTTAAAGTACTTGCGGGAGTACGCCAAGTATTACAACCTCGCGCTCAGCTTTGTGGCGATGATCATGGCGCTCCACTTTTTCGCGTTCGTTTTGTCTTTGCGGCTTGAGCAATTGCGGCGTCTTTCTTGCTCACAGTTCTTTCGCCTGCTTGCTGTCTCCAGATGCTTGTGGGCGAGTCTTTTCAACGACTGCTTCGATGCTGATGGTAAACCGATATGTGACAGTTCCGAGGTGCGTTTTCATCGCCAATGGGTTGGGTCAGGCTATCCGTTTCGACGCCTCATTTTGATTGTGTTCTTGTAGATGCCGGCCATGTATGTCCAGAGCATGCAGAACATCGTGATCATGTTTCTCGGTATATCCGAAAGTACCGCGTATGCACCGCTCTCTCATCTCATCGACCCTCATCGTGAGGCCAGTGTCGAGCTTTATGTGATGAGCATTTTCATCTTTATGCTGGGCATGGTGGTCACATCCTTCTTCTTCGGTAACATTCTCGCATTGATCATGAGCTGGGATCAGCTGAGCGCCCAATTTCGCAATCGAATGGATATTATCACCGCTGAGATGCGGTATTATGAACTGCCAGAAGATCTCCAGGTGAAATTCGTGTCGAATGGGTGAAAAGTATCAAGCTGTCCACTCACGCACATACCGTTTCATTGTAGCATCGTGTTCGGCGAAACTACGATTACCTGTGGATCAATGTGCGTTTCAAAGCGTTGGTAAAATGGCTGCACAGACATTCGTGGTCTCATGTTGTGTCGTTGCGTCTGTCTAGCAACGCGCGTATTCGGACATGATGTTGCTGAACCAACCAGGAATCTCGAAGACACTGCGTATGACCATTGCGTTACACCTGTACAAAGACCTCGTGAAGACCGTGCCATTTTTTGCGGGCTCTGACGTCCGATTTCTCGGGAAAGTCTGCATGGCTCTGGAGACGGCTGTGTATCTTCCCGGTGATACCATTATCTACTTCGATGACATCGGCAAGGAAATGTTCATCGTCCGCAAAGGACTCGTCGAAATCCTCATTCCGGAGCCCGGTAATCCCGAGAAACGGATCTACTTGCGAGACGGAAACTTTTTCGGAGAGACTGCATTGGTGATCGACGTGCGGCGAACAAACACTGTGAAGGCAGTCAACATTTGCGACCTCAACGTGCTAAGCAAGCATTCGTTTAACGAGATCGTGGCTGAATACCCCGAGTTTGGAGAACGTATGAAGCGCACTGTTATCAAGCGTCAGTTGGATAACATGAACATTCAATCACCCACCGAGAAAATCAAGATCCAGAACCAACTCAACATGGTCGTCGAAAAGTCACTCAAGGCGCGACGCATGTCTGTTTCACTGCGCACGATCTATCGAGCAAAGAAGCTCGGCGACAAACTGAAAGAAATTGCAGATCGTGCAGCAAAAAGTAACCAAGCTAGGCGAATGACCCGACGACTCACCCGTCTAGGTATAGGCATTCCTGCACCTCAAAATCGAAACCACACGAACGGTACAGCGCGGACAAATCATGTATCGCAATCGCGCACAAATGATAGCGCATTAGACGCCTCATTTGCAGGTACACTCGCCGGGAAGGTCCACACCAAACTAGAAGGGGGTCCAAATGGTCACAACAGTGCTACCCATATAAGCTCGTCGCCTCTACCTGGACCGCAAGGACCACAAAACCAAACGACCCAGAATCTGTCGCGCCAATCAAGCCCACTTGACGCAGTCTCGAGAAAGCTGAGCAAGAATGAACTGACGATGGATCTGATCCCAACCGCACTCTTGGAGATCACCAACATGGTCAACGAGATCAAGCGGACCACAGAACGATTAAGTCGCCGAATCCAGCAAAACCCCGACGACTCGTCCGACGATGACCTTGACTTTGATGATGATGATGATGAGCAATATCGAAGCAGTATAAACTTCGGACTTGAATCGGAAGACGGCGGAGGCGTTATCACGCCACTCGCTGAAGAGGACGAAGAAGTGGTGCGAAGAGAGACGCGATCAATCGTACGAGCCCTTGCCGAGGGACCGTCGACGTAGCTTCTAAGGACTGACCATGTCAACGTGTTGTACAAACAGTTCATCCCCGCAGGTGATCGGACAGCCTCAGAAATCGGTCGTACTCTTGTGGCGAGCACTGAAAACATTACATAGATCTACACCGTTAGTGCGAGCAGCCACAACAGACACCTACTGGCGATACTCCGAAGCTCATACTACAGCGTAACATGAGGCGGTGGTTATTACCTTTACTCTTTTTTGTACGAAGACAGTACTGACGCGAGCATCATTTCGACGGTCACGTTCTCGTTCGCCTTTTGGTTGGCGGGTCCATGGGCGTTGAGCTTGCCCAGAACGGCATTGTTTAATTGAGTCTTGGACTCGCCTAACTTGAAGATGTCGTGATCCACCGTGTTCTCGGATACCAACTTGTAGATTGTGACCGGCTTCGTCTGACCGATGCGGTGGCATCGATCGCATGCCTGCTCATCGTTGGTCGGGTTGAAGTCCAGATCATGGAGAATCACAGTATCTGCGGCCGTCAAGTTGATACCCAGACCACCCGCACGAGTCGAGAGAAGAAACACGAACAGATTCTTATCTTGGTTGAAAGAGTCGATCAGACCTTGACGCTCGGCGACTTCTGTCGAGCCGTCCAATCGCAGGTACCGATAGTCCAGATGGCTCATGAGCACTTCCAACAGGTCAAGCAGCTTGGTCCACTGAGAGAAGATCAGTACGCGGTGGCCGTCTGACTTCAGCTTCGGAAGGAGAGATCGCAGATAGTCAAATTTGGCAGATCGGAGAATTGTTTCCATCGGAAGTTGGAGTTTTCGGAGTTCCTCATTGCCCGAATACTGCACACACAGATCGTGGAGCTCGTAGTCAGAGTAAGTTTCGAGTTCCTTGCGCACCATTCCCAGTGAGCACTGATTGCCAAAAGCTTCCGCACGATGAAGACAACGCGTCATAGTGTCCAGAACCTCGTCAGACGTGTAGTGAGTTCGAAGTAGTACAGGATGATTCGCGGCTTTTCGGAGCTGGGTAAAGATCGCCACATCACTTGTAGTTTCACCTCGCTTCGAGTCACCAAGATCAACTTCTCCGAGAAGCTTTTGCACTTGGCGATCAAACTTCGAGTTGTTCTTCTTTTTCCGTTCCTTTTCTTCAGCCTTGCGCGCGGCACTTGTCTCCTTCTGCTTGATGACAGATTCAACAAGGTCGGTGTAGATCTTGCGTTGAGCTCCTTCAGATTTCAACATCTCGACGACGACAGTTTTTGGAACAAGTTGTGTCAACACGTACTTCTTTTCGCGGCGTAGAACAAATGGAGCAAGAATCTTCCGGACTTTAGCAGTCTTCTTGTCCTCAGCACCATCGAAGAAGGAGAGCAGCTCGTCGGAGCCGTGGTCGAACATCTTCGGCATCAAGAAGCTCAACAAGGCCAACAGCTCGTTGAGATTGTTTTGGATTGGCGTGCCACTCAACACCAGACGATTCCGTGTACGCATAGCCGAGATTCGCCGAAATCGCGAGGTTTTCGAATTCTTGATACTATGCCCCTCGTCGAGAATCATGTATCCGAACTTGAACGAACGAAGAAAGTTTCGATCATCTTGGCAGGTGTCTCGCTCGAAGTACGTGTACGTTGTGAGGAGCACGTCGAAGTCGTCAACAGTGAGGGACTCTTGCATGTCAAAGCGAACGTCCTTACTCCCGTGGTATACAACGATACGTAGTTTAGGTGCAATCCACGCGAACTCACGCTTCCAGTTGTTGAGCACGCTTGCAGGAACAACCACGATGTGAGGTCCACCGTACTTTGCCGCATCTTTAGTCTTGGCTAATGTGTGCATGAGAAGTAGGAACGCAATCGTCTGCACCGTTTTGCCCAGGCCCATTTCATCAGCTAGCACTCCTGATACGCCATTATCACAAAGCAGCAGCAGCCAGTTCAATCCGACTGTTTGATACGGCTTGAGTTCCAACGTTTCGCAGATATCCAGAATGTCAGATTTTGTGACGATTCGGCTGCCCACACTGCCGGATTCCGAGTTGATCTGCGACAACGTGATGTGCGTTTCGTCATCACCATCTTCTTTCCCGACCGACGATGAAGAACCTGTAGCCGAGCTCCCGGACCAACTCTTAATCGATCGTCTCAACTTATCAGCAATACGTTCACAATCACGCAGAAGTTGACCGACTTCATCGTGTGATCTGGTCGTGTGGTTGGCATCAGCATCGTCTTCGTCGTCGTCGTAACCAGAAAGATCACGCCGCCTTTTCGTGACTATAACGTCGCTCGACTGTTTCTTCTTCGTGGGCAAATTCGACGACCGGGGTCGGTCTTTTCGGTCTCGAGCACTGTACCATCCGTCTGCACTACCATGCTTGCCACCACCGCCCAGACCGAAAGCCTCCATCCACTTTGGAGCAGCGCCGCTTTTCTCTTGCTCTAGCTTGAGCTCGTGCACAAATACATCGTCTTCATCCGCTGGTGACGACACATCTGAATTGGCAACCACATCGTCTTCACCAGTCTTGTTGCTCGCGTCGTCGTCGTCGTCATCGTCCGACTCCTCAATAACGCGCGACTTTTTGGCACGTGGCTTGATTGGCGTCATCGCCTCCTCATCCTTTTCTTTCGTCTCTTCATCTGGATCGCTAAAGTCGTCATCGAGAATCTCCACCACATTCCGCTTCTTCGATGCCTTCGCCGCAACGTCCGTCTCGGAGACATCTTGCGGACTGTGCTGTCGTTCTGGTCGCTTTGCACTCGACGGACCGGCCGCTAATCGTGACAAGGAAGATAAGGCTGTCGATGTGGCTGCCGACGGACCTTGGGGCTTAAAGAACCGCGAGGTTGTCAGCGTCGACGCGCCCGTGAGCCGCGTTGCCTGCACGCGGATGCCCGCGACTGTCGTCACGCCATTTGCCGATGCTGTACTGGCGGTGGTCGGCGGGCGCACGGCAGGCGCGGCGGTCTCCGTTGGCATAACCATTTTGCCGGCACTCAAGTCCACGACCTCGTACTTGGTCAGCGTACCGTTCGCGTAAAACACATCGCTACCACCACCATCACCACCGTCAGCTCTATCGCTTTGAAAAGAGACCCCGCCACTATGTACTACGCACCGCACGTCGAGAATGCCCACGTCGCCCTGCCGTAACACGCTCTGCTTGAGCTTGCGCGTGACGACGATCGTCGCTTTCGCGCAGCAGCGCAGCGCCACCGACGCGCCGCTGAGGTACACGGCGCCCTTGTTGCCGCACACGCGCACCTCTTCGCCGTCGTCCGTCAGGCGGAACGTCTTGCCGCTCACGCTTTCCTTCACGGCGAGCATGTTCACAAAGGTTTCCCTTTCCTCTTCGTCCGGCGCCAAACGTTCTTGGCGCCAAGTGTGGTCAAAAGCCCATGGGTGCACGGGTCAGAAATAGACGGGTTGGCGGGTTTAGTGGGGATAAGAAACCCATCATGACATGTGGGGTTCGTAACGGAAATGAGCAGTTATGACTCACAGATGGCTGCAAAAGCTGCATGAACTTGCATCGTCATGTTGAAGACGAGATTCACAACGGCGCAACGATCCGAAACGAGCAAACGAACGAGCGACATGAGGGGCGTCACGGCGACCGGGGTCGGTGGGTCACCAGCCACACTACGACGCCTTGACGCCAGTGTGGATCACCGAGTCCATTGTGATGCCGAGCGGCAGAGGGAGAGAGTGAGGCGGCATGAGTTAATGCACGCACGTCACATCGTGTCGATCCGACAGTGTCATTCTATAAAGATCTTGATACAGACTGTGTGTGTGACGCTCTGGTTCCTGATCCTCCTGGCCCAGGAGGATCATCACGGTGATCCCGATGGGGTGGTGATTATTGACATGCAGAGCACAAATTATATGTACGGTCACAAAATACGTCCGGCGTCGATACCGCCACCCAGCAGTCCCTTTACAGTGTCCCTGGGCAGTTTGGTACGGGACCTGAAGATCCAGACAGCGCAGCGGGATGTCTCTCGGTGGGACGCACTGGTCGATAGTGGGCGTTCTTGGACTCCGTCCGGTCGGCAGTTTACCCATTCAGAGAAACCAAGTGGAGCGTGACCGCAAAGGCGAGGGTTTTTCCCAATCCATCACAGAAAACAACTGGAAAACCACTGACATCAGACATATGTGATCGTGAATGTACATATCCGATGCATATCCGAACATTCCAGGGCTGTTGGGTTCAATTGACCCCAAAGTATGCACTGATATGAAGCGTTTGGTCCCCAGCCGTCCCTCACGAAGCTTCCCAACACTTTGGATGCTTGGTGTCAGGAGTCCAACGCAGGTCCTTGGCCACCAAGCTGGTGGCCACGGAAGTGGATGCGATGAAGAAACGTTCGCATTTTGGGATGTGGATGCATTATTGGTCCCAAGGGTTCCATTTTTCTTGTTTTTTTGGCCGTACTGTATTTAGCCTACAAGAGCGTGATAGTGAGTTCAAGTGCAATTCTATGCATGAAGCCATTCGCTCCAAAAACACAACATGGCGAGCAGCTCCCACGGTGTTCAACTTGCGCCAGAAGTCGGATCGCGACGGGTCGGCATCTCATCCTCCATTTCCACCAATCATCAATCTATGTATTCATAATTCTCCAATCGTTCAGAACTACTGTATTCAGAAGACGAGCCTCCAGCTGGCATGTGTACAAAGCCGCGACGCACCCCGCCTTCCACAACCATTGCGGTTGGTTTGGGTTGAGCTCGTGGTCCCGTCCCCGTCTGCTTTCGCCGCGCCGAGCAACTGGCCGACCGTATTCCACGCCGGCCACAATCCAACAACCCCGTCATCACACGGGCCGGCCGGCACCGTCGCACCCCGAGGGCCATCCTCACAACTGCTTCCACCAGCCCACGAAACATTCTCTCGCTGTCTGTTAGTATGGTCTCGCGGGTCTCCATCGTGCGCCGCGCGCCGCGTCGTGAAACGGCGGCGATCGCCCCCACCGAAGCGCCGCCGCGTCTCTCCACGCTCATCGTCAAGCCCAGCAGCGTCTACGGCTGCACGGACAAGCGGCCGCTGGTCATGGGCGGCACGGCCGTCGAGCGTTCCATGCTGTCCATGGGCTCGATCGCCATCTACAACGTCAAGCCCGTGGTCGCCAAGAGCAGCGCCGACAAGAAGAGCTACACGCTGTACGCCGTCCACGTGCAGAACGCCATCACCGGCCGCTCGTGGGTCGTCCACCGTCGCTACTCGGATTTTCTGCTGCTGCGCCAGCTCACGATCGAGCACTTTGAGCAGTTCCAGGCCGTGTTCCCCAAGCTCGAAGAGATGGTCGGCGAGCTGTACTTTCCACGCAAGCACAAGATCCGCTCCAACACGGGTCAGGTCGTGCAGCACCGCTGCACGGCGTTCCTCGAGTATCTGGTGATGTTGCACCGCGTGATGATCAGCCAGAGCTACCTCGAGCAAAAGCACATTAGCGACATCGGCGTCTCGATCCTGCGCGGCTTTCTCGGCAGCTCGATCGTCAAGAACCCGCTCCACGCGTCCGCGTACGCGTTCCCGAACCCGATCCCGCAGTGCAAGCTCACGCCGAGCGACCGCGCCGTCGTGAACCAGTGCGGCACGCTCAAGACTGTGCTCGAGGACGACTTGGAGTACGAGGATTGTGGGGACGATGAGGACGAGCACGAGGAACGATGTGAGGACCCAGTGATGGACCCGGCGGACGACATGTCGCTGCTAAGCGACACGGACAGCCACTCGACGCTCTCCGAGTTTGAAGAGTACGACGAGTGCCGCCTCTCGCCCGCAACGAAGAAGAAGCATTTCAACCGCAAGCTGAAATTCTTCTCGCTCAACAAGTCGAGCTCGCCAACGAAGGTGTAAACTTCTTTCTCGCGCCGCGGCAAGTGGAACTGCTTCGCTGGAGAGACACACGTCTTTCGTCTTGCGTGTCTTGCCACGCCCGAGGCCTGTGTGAGTGTTATGAGTCTTCCTTTGTAAACCCTAGATGGAAAGGGGGTTCAACAGCTCCCCCCTAAATGCTGTACACTAGACGAATCCGAAATCACATAGAAGCATTTTTATCTACACAACTTGTTGCCATTGTTGTTGTCTCGCGCGAGGCAGCTAAAAATCGGTCACATCGTAGAGTTGTCGCTGCTTGAAGAACTCGGACCGTGCGGCTGGTGCGTTGGACTTGCCGGAGCCCTGTGCTGATGCCTGGAAAAACGACGTAATCGACTGTGTCCCCACAGGTGCATCGGCCTGCGAGCCACACACGAAGTCAACCATCTAGGTACATCCACACGACTGGCATCCACCAAAATGTACCTTTTCCAGTTCGCGTTCGTAGGGCCAATCCACTGGCACAGCCTTGGCGATGAATGGCTCGATGGTCCCCCAGCTGAAACGCACAATATTCGGGAACGCAAAGACTGGATCCACGCTGTCAGTGAGCCAGGCCTTGGTCCGTGGGTCGCTTGGGTACCCGGAGCCAAAATCTTTCGAGAGCGCGAGCGAGGGCGCCTCCCACTCCCAGTCCGAGATGATGCGGTCGCGCGTGACCTTGGCCGCGATACTGGCCGCACTCACGACCTTGAACAGACTGTCGGCCTTCTTCTCGACCCGAAACTGGATCGTGCCATTGAAGTACTTGGTCAAGTATGCCTCGTACCACTTGGGGTCACCCACGGTATCCACAAAGACCTGCTTCACCTTGACGCCCTTGGCCTGGATCTCCTGGATCAGCTGGATCGCGGCGCTGCGCGAAATCTCGTTCAGGTTACTTGTCTGGCGCTGCATGTGGTCCGAGATCTCGGCGGCCGAGATCATGCGCACGATCCACCTGCAGAAACGGTCAGCTTCTGCCCACACTTTATGGTAAAATTGTCTACGTACCCGAGCTCTCCATTTACCTTCATCTTGTCAAAGAGCCCCTCGCGGCTCTCAGCGGTCAGCGCCTTCGAGTCGTCAAAGCCCAGCGCACTCATCGCGTCGTTGGCGGCCACGGGCCAGTACGCAGCGCCGTAGACCATCGGTCCCATCACGGGCCCGCGCCCGGCCTCGTCTATGCCCACCATTACGGGCACGTCGTTCAGGCAGTTGGACGGCGCATCGCTGCCCAGCAGCTGCAGGCGCTGAAGGTTCGACGGCGGCGCGGCAGCAGGCGTCGTCATACAGTGTACTGTAATGGGTACTGTAATGGGGTTGTGTGAGCTCCACCATTTTGGCGGGAATCACAGTAATCTCAAATCAAGGTGAGCTTCTCCGCCAAAACCACCAAAACAAGGTGAAATCGACTCTCGGCGGTTACTCCGACCCTCAGAATAACCTGAGTTGTAACCCATGTGTGGCTTTGGAGAGGAGACAGCACGTTCACGCCGAGACGAGCCATGCCCAAGAGCGTGTCGCTGGCCAACAGCCTCCATCACGACGTGCTGCGTGTGCGGCGTGCGGCGGACCAGCAGTGGGAGTCGCAGCGTGTCGCGCTTTTCAGCCAGGCGCTTGGGATCGTCGCCACGCGGCCGACGAGCGACTCGGGCAGCGACTCGGATGCGGTCGTCGAAAGCAAAGTCGAGTGGACCGAGTTGCTGCGCGTCGCGAATATCGAGTCGGTGCACGGCGAGGGGGACGCAACGCATGAGACACGCTGGCCGTTCGCAGTGGAGGCGCACGTCGAGTGGAGTGATGAGACCGAGCGTGGGAAGAGCGGCGGCGTCGTGACGTTCGCGTTTGAGGCGGCGACGCAGAACGACCGGGACGAATGGGTGCGCGTGCTGCGACTAGCAAAGCAGCTTTCGTCGACGCGTCGACTGAGAACAAAGCACCGACGAAGTGGGCACACGGACGGTTCGTGACCCAGCCACTGACTGACGTGGATTCGTTGGAGACTGATGGACTCTCGTTGGGGTAGCGTTCCTTCGCTTTGCCTCGAGTGACTCGGAGGAGTGCGACTCGGACAGCGTCTCGAGCGAGATGTCGGAAATGTCGGTCGAACAGTTTTGCAGTCTCACACCGATGGGTGCTCGTCAAGCCACACCCGTAACGACTGCAGAAATTTCGGTTGTGGAGCCGACGGGAAAGAGGTACGCATTCGTGGCTCTCTCTCCACAGCAGGCTTTGCCCGTCTCTCAATGCTCTCTGTCGATTCGGTTACTCGTAGCATTTCCGTGTCGGTCCCGTTGAGTCGCTCACAACTTGTAGACAAGCCGCTCCACCGAATCAAGCTTCGAGCACTCGAAGAGTTGAAAGTGAACGTCCACGATGCAAAGGTGAGCCAGCCGCTGCTGGTGTACTGCTGTACGAGGATATACGAGGTTGACTTTGTTTGTCACGAGTGATCTAGGCATTAAGCAGCATCGGCGAGCAGGCCGTCGCATCGTTTCAGACGATACTGCGACACGAAGCCGACTATTTTGTGCTGCACTTTACGAGCGGCGCCGATATTTGGCTCAAGGATGAGCGTCAACCACTCAGCCACTACATCAAGCACGGACACAAGGTCGCCATCATCTCGCTCATGCTTGAACCACAAAGCGCGATGCCGTTTCCAAAAGTTCAGCTTTCCATCTCTACGACCAAGAACAAAGTGAGCGACTTGTCTCAAAAGTCCTACACCACCTACGTCATCGACGTGCATTTCAATGATATGAACTGGCAAGTGCAACGTCGTTTCAAGGAGTTCCACAAGCTCCATCACGAGCTCAAAGAGAAATATCCGGATTGCGAGCTGCCCAAGCTGCCGTCCAAACACGTTTTCACGCCGCTTGAAGGACAGTTCGTGAACAGGCGACGGCTACAACTCGAGCGGTACACACGCACACTCGTTGACCATCCTCTGCTGAGCATGGACGTGTTATTTCTGTCGTTTTTGGGAGTCGTATCGACCTCGCGAGATCGCGACTTGAGCAAGAACGAGAAAAGCGTGATCCATGTTACCGCACTCCATGTCGGGCTCGACTACGGTGACATTATTCTCTTCTCGTGTCGCTTCGGGGCGAGCGTGCTGCAGCGCAAAGTCACGCGAGCCAAATACGACCACATTGGCATCGTAGTTCCTGGTGCATCACGCAACTTGTTACGTATCTTGGAAGCCACAGGAGAAGGCATTCAAGTGTACTCGCTGAAAGCGCGGCTAATGGCCTACTCACGAGAGGTCTCCAACACCATCGTTGTTCGTCGGATCACTGCAAATCGCACGCCGGAAGCAATGCAGAAAATGTTGAACTTCGTCAAGCGAGTAGATGGGAACCCATACAGCATTCTTGGCATTCTTCAAACGCGAGCAGAGTCGGAGCGCATCAGTTTGGCATCGACAGAAACGTCTAGCCTAACACCTACCGAGACATCTGGTTCTGCAGCGAGCAGTCCTGTGGGCCGACGATCATCTCAGCTGGCACCTTCAGCCTCAGCCGGACCGAGACCGCCGGCCCCGACCCGCCGCCTATCGACTGGAGCATTGCTGCCATCGCCGACCAAAGACGATCCCGATTCTGAGCAGTCCAAACGGAAGTACTTTTGTTCGAGCCTTGCCGCTGCAGCACTCAAGACCCTCGGCTGGCTCGAGACCAACCACACATCCAGCTACTTTTGGCCTGGAAGTTTTGAAGAAGGGGGAGAGATCGAGAAATTCTTGGCGCCGGGTGTGTGTATTGGTAAGGAGACTGTAGTGGACTGTCGTATCGTTGAAGTTGGCCTTGCCACGCCAATCGAGACGTGAGCAATACATCTAAAAGTTCTCCTCGAAGAACACCTCGAGCTTTTTTGAGAGTGGCAGATACGGGTTCGCGTTGCGGTAGACAGCAATGGCAGCTAGCGCTTCCACAAACTCGGCGAAAACGAACTCTGTGTCCGAGTCGAGCGCACCGCCTCCTCCCATCGACGAGAGGTCTCCGTCTTGTTGGACAAACGCAACGAGTTGTTTGATCTTGCCGTGAGGAAAAAGCGCATCGACTAACCGTTTGTCCTTCAATAGAGACTCGAAATCGTAGAGATCCATGAGCTTCCCACGCGAACTCGGATTCTTGTTCTTCTGCGAGTATGTGAGGAAAACTCGTTTGAGGCGCTTTTCTTGGGCTTTGCAGATGTATTGGACATCTGGATGAACCATTTGCTTCTTGAACATGAGTCCTTGCTCCTGGGATTTCTTCGTAAGTGGGACGATTTTGTCGACCACCAGCTCTGTTACCTGGGCAAGAAGAGATGAACCCGAGGTGAGGCCAACCGGACTCGCTGGTACGAAGCTGCTGGGAGTGGTGACATTTTGCTCATTTCCCGCTCGTCGCTTTTGGAAATTGTGGTGAGCAACTCGCACGAGTGCCTCGAAAAATTCGTTCGGAGTTGCTCCACGATCGTCAACGCCACTGTCGTCATCACCATCATCGCCATTCGAGGTCGCAGAGACAGCAGGGCTGCTCACACTGCTTGCTGGGCTATTTGAAGAAGACGTTGATGTTGGTGGCGCTGGCTGGCGAGCTTGTTGGTATAGCACCTGAAGGTGCGAGCGGAGAATGTTCTTCTTGTCGGTCACTCCCGCTCGCGTCATCACCTTGAGGAATTCTTGCTCAAGAATACCTTTTCCACCTGAGCCACTGCCGTATATTCGGAAAATCTTGATCAACTCCAACACATTGTCTTTAAAGACGTGTTCAATGGAGTTGAGTTCGTCTTCACTTTCACACATACTCAGCAGCTTGGAAGCGGGCAGCGACACCCACGCTGCCAGCGTCTCTTTCTCGAGTGCCACCGATATGTTCGAGTCTTTACCCAATGCACGGCGAGTGAAGTCGTTGAATGTATCCCGCAATGTCGCTAACTGGTGCCACTGAGCGATCTGATCGACGGCACGGCAGATCTCTTCAAAGCGAACGAACTGCTTGTTCACGCGCTTGATTTTCGCCAAGAAAATGTAAAATTGTTGCTGCGCAAATGGGTCGAACTGGTCTTCGGTCAATTTCTGCTGGATCTTCTCCCACTGCGGAGCCAAAAAGTCGAAACTCAATCGGTACCGGGGCGATACGGTGAGCCCGGGCGCGATATAGTTTGGATGAAATGTGAACAAGTACACGGCGTAGGCGTACAGCGAGTCGAAGTCATTCAACACAAAAGCGTCCCTCGAAATGATATCAGGTGGTAACTTGAGCACCCGACCGACGATCTTGAAGTATGCCTTCAGTTGCACCTGAGCCGCTGGTGTCAGCGTTGTGGATGTTGTCGAGTTCTCAGCAGTAATGGCAGCTACAAGACTGGCTGACTCAGTGGTTCGGAACCGCTGATATTCTGCTCGTGCGTCTGGAGAGGCATGGCACAATAGTTTCAACATGACTGCGGGGCTACCGATACTTGTTCTCAAGTCTTGCAAGCCCTTGATCTCTTTGGCATCTTTCTTCTTCTCCTTTGGCTTAACTTTGAGAGCAGCCTTTGCAGTACTGTCCTTCCCAGCCGCTGCGACCGCTGCATGTGCCATAGCGCTCGATCTCTGACGCTGAAAGTTGATCCATTGGATGAGACTTTCTGACGAGGGCATTTGCTCTATCGTAGCACGGACGTCTTCCAATTTTTTTGTCATCTGTTCATCCATACTAGCTTCGTCACTACCGCCATCGTCCCCCACGGCGACATGGCCAGAGCTCAACCCATCCAGGATGCGCTCCCCATACACAGAGTCGAAGTAGAACCCAGCCGTCGCTGGATACATTTCCTTTAATTGAAGTACCTCTACGCCGCAACCAAGAAGCGTTGTTAGCATCAGATCTCGTCAATCGTATCTGTGTGGAATACTCAAACCCACTGACTCAGAACGTCGTCTTCCGCAAAGCGACTCGATTGGTGGAGCAAATCAAACATCGTGTTTGTAGCAGCAAAGACCATGCGACGAGTCTCAGCGAGTGTCTCTCTCAAGCGGTCGATTTCCTGGGAGCATGGAGGCGTATTTTCCCCATAATCAGACAAGACAGACTTCGGTTGAGAGCATCATGGGGCCGCGTACCTTCACGTACTCGTTTGGTGCTTCGTTGCTGTCAAGTGACAAATCAAATCAATAGATCAGCACCACTTTGCCAATCCGCTCCGGTGGTTCGTCTTACCGCTCGGCCTCATGGCGTGCTTTGAGTTCCTGCAGTTTTTCCTTGGCTCGAATCCGCATGAACTTTTGCCAGTACGACCAAATGCGTCTCATTTGGGTGAGATCATTCCGCTTGGACGCGAGAGAATATCGTTGCGCTCGCTCGTCCGCGATACGTTCGACGTAGCCTTTCCACATCAGAAACACCTGCCCTTTGCTTCTCGCCTTGACCTGGATATCTTTGATCTTGATCAGACGATGCATGATCACGTCGTGGCTCGCCTGGATGGCATTGTTGCCCCGCCAGGCGTTGAAAATCATGCGCATTGTCTGCGTGCGAAGCACGTTGATCGTGCGGCTCATCATCATGATCGCGGCTTTGGCACGCACGAGACTCGCCTGCTTGAACTTTTCTTCCACTTTCATCGCGACGTGGTCAAACTTGGCGAAATCGAGTACACGCTTTGTGAGCTGCACGACCCATTGGGTTAGATCCACGTCACAAGTGACCAAAGAAGCTACGTACCTCTTGGGCCGTGATGGTCGGGCTCACGCTGAGCACCATATCAATAAGGTACTTGAGCCGTGGAGCGTCCCCCATGCGTGCGCATCCACAGAACGAACACTTGAGCACCCAGAGGAGATTCGTGCTGCTGCAGAAGCCGCAACTGGGCTTGCGCTTGGGGTCCAGCAGGAGCCGGTTCTTGCTCTGGCTGGGCGGCGTCTCCGTGGTCGTGAACGTCACGAACGGCGTGATGCCGCGCCGGTGGATAGCGCCCACAAATGTCTTGCCGCCGTCGACGTACTCGGCCGTCGCCTGCGTCTCGCGATACAGTTTATCTGCGACGCGAGAATCAAACCGGTTGAGCTGCTCGTGCGCGTCGGCGCCGTCGCTCTCAGCGCTCTCGTCATTCTCGCACTCGTCGTCTTCGTCTCGCGATGACGCATCGTCTTCGCCCCCACTCAGCTGGTTGCGGTTCTCCCACACGCCCTTGTTGCGACTGCTTTTGCGTCGCATGGGGCTCGTCCTGCGTCGCGTGGCGGGGCTTGTCGGCGATGCCGCGAGCACCGGCCGCGTGGACGCGCGGCGCACGTTCGCTTTCGGATGTTGCTGTTGAACGGCCGCGATCGACACGGACGTGCGGCGCCTGGTGGCATGGGATGGCGTGACACTGGTGGGTGAAAGCGTCGTGAGCGACGGCGCGCGCCGTGTGGGAAGCGCAGTGGACGGGGAGTTGTGGATCGGGGAGAACGGCATTTCGGTGGTCGACGGACGTACCAGCGGCTCGAGCTGCTGACGCTGCTGCTGCGGCGCCGCGTCGCCCCGCATCGCCGGCTGCTTCTGCATCATGGAGAGAGTGAGAGAGGCGAAGCGACGCTTCACTTCAACTCAAGTTTAGTGACATGGTGTCATTGGAATGAGTTCTTTGTATGTTGCAAAATGAGGGAAGATTTGGATGCAGAATGCAGGTGTGAATGGGTACATTTCATTTCGACCAATCATATCGCTTGAAATGGTTCTTATGCGAGGACAGCTTCGAAAAAGGGCAGATTCTCAGGACGCGAAGCGGAAGGAACACCTCCGGTGCGCGCGTGTGGTGCTGCCTCCACCACGCACAACGGCCACCGCACGTCTGTACGGATCCACGTCGAGATTATGGCCGCCGCCGCCGCCGCCTCGCTCGTGGGCTCGCCGCACGCGCTGCAGCGCCACGGCCGCGCGGTCGTGACCGTGCCGCACCTCTCGTTCGCGACCGATCTGCTCTTCAGCTTGGACGACGTGCGCTCGGCATGCACGCACGGACTCGCGACACAAAGCAACCTCGTCGCGCTGCTCAAGAGCCGCATTGCGCTGGAGCGCCAGTATGCGAACGAGCTCAGCCGCATGGCGCAGCAGTCGCAGCTCGAAGAACTCGAGCACGGCACGATGCGCGAGGCGTTGGGCAAGCTCAAGGCGCAGTACCTCAACACGAGCGTGCAGCATCGCATCCTGGCCAACAACCTGGAGGAGGACGTGCTGCGTCCCATTGAGGCGCTGTTCACATACAACACACACAAGGCACAAAATCTCAGCAAGCTCGTGAACAACATCAAGAAGCAAGCGAAAGTCCATGAGGACGCGTACAAGAAAGACTACCAGGCGTTTGACAAGAACTTTCGAGAGGCCTCCGTGCAGTTTGCGTTTGCTATGGACGCGGGCTTTTCCAGCACAGAGATTGAGCACCAGTATCTCATGCAGCTCGCACAGATCGACAATGGCCTGGACGACAGCGAGCGAATGGAAATGATGATGGGCGTGGGGCGAACGGGCTCGCCAACGCAAGCAGAAGGCCGACCCCGTCAGATGAGCGCATCGGCGATGCAAAGCATCAACAACAACAGCCAGAAACTCGTCAACTGGCTGCTCGCATCCGATCAACAGCGCAAGGAGAACGTGTACACGAAAGCGGTTCACGTGCTGGAGGTGAGTTGGGCTTTCGTTGTGGCTCAGCCAGAGAAGGCCTCACTGACGACATGTGTGTACTACCACAGGCCGCCGAAGTTTCGAGACGCAAGTGCATGCAGTCCTGGGAGAGTGTCGAGCAGAGTCGCCTCGATATGTATCGCGCACTTCAATCCGTGCTCACGGAGTACCAGGTACGAGGAACTGTGTTTTTCGTCTTGCACGGCCAATGGTAGTCTGACGTATCATGATATGTGCAAGCAAATGGCCGAGCATCGCATCTCTAATTTGGCCACAAATCTTCGCAAGCACGTCGTGTTTGAATCCTCTGCCCTTGCTAACGAACAGGTCCGTTTTGTATTGAAATTTCTGACGTTGTACCTTTTTCTGATGATGCCCACCCCCAATTATATTGTAGTATGACTGGCAGATGATTGCGAGCAAGATCGAGAATGTGGATTTCGAGGGTGACATCCGCGAGTTTATTCTGGAGAATTTCTCTCACGACCTTGAGACGATGACGGTGAACGACCTCTGCCACATCGCCGCGACCAGTTCGCTCGTGTTCTCGCCCAACTCAAAGCCGTGCCGCCCACTCAAGAAGTCTTCGCTGCAGATTTCCGATCTCGCGATGCGTAAAATTCCGTACGACCACCAAGGCAATCGAGACCCGTTGCCCAGTGTACTCGTGACGCGGGCAATTCCGGCTGTGACGAACACGAGAACTCATACGTATCGACCAGAAACAAAAGATGCTCCGGTCTCTGCTTCTGCGTCGTCGGGTTCTTCGAGTCCTCGACAATCAGCGCGTTCCGAAGGCCTGAAAATCTCGGTACCTTCCCCAAAGAAGCCGGACATCCAAGATATCTCTCAGTACCGAGTGTGCCTGGCTCAGGATGTCGCGCGCGCGATCGCCCGAGCATATGAGCTTCGCTCGGTCCAGAAGAACAGGCTCCAGTCCCCCTTTTCCTTTGACGACGGTCTCATCAGTGGTGAGCCTGGTGAGCCTGAGAACAACGGCGACGGATCAATCCGCCTCCGTGACGCAGATGCTGCGGCACACGTAGCTGACATGATTGGCAAATCCGTCGAGAGCCCACAGACGAATGACTGTGACCAAGACCGATCGCAAACGCCCCCTGGTATTGCAGCAATGACTCGTCCAAACATGGACGAACCCGATGTCGCAGCTGAAAACCGTGCTGGCTCTGAAAAGCTCTATGAGCGTGAGGCATGAGAGGTCTCTACGACGCCTTGTCCATACATTATATAAGTAGAACCAGTCTCTCCTCACAACAAGAATACCTCTATCTTATGAACGCATCCTGTGCCTCTTCCTCTTGCACGTCCCTCCCAGTGCACCATTCCTCAAACGATCGCGAGCATGGAGGACTACATCCAGGGCATCGTGTGCGGCTACCTCACCGTGCAGAATGGCATGCGCGACGACGCCAAGCGCAAGCGCATGTTCGTCGTGCTCTCCGACTCGCGCATGGACTACTACGTGACGGACCCGCGGCCCGAGTTCATTGAGACCATCGCCGAGAGCTACGTGTTTTCGGGCAAGACGCAGGTCAACTACTACGTCGAGATGAACCCGCGGGCGCCGCAGCACTCGCTCTGCCTCACGACCGACAAGATGACGGATGTGTACATTGCGGAGAGTGCCCACGAGGCCACGCTGTGGCACACGCACCTACGGGAACGCCTCGAGGCACTCCACCAGATCGTCATCGGCACGCTGATGATCCGCAAGGAGCTCTCTGTGGCCCAGCAGATGCAGCGGGCACTTTTGCAGACCAAGTACAAGTGGCGTGCCAAGCACGTCGAGCTCGGTCGCTCGACGCTTCGCTTCTGTGGCACGCAGTCGTCACGACGGCAGAAGCGAGCGATGAACCAGTTCACGCTCACGGCCGAGAGCTACGCGAGCGAAGAGCCCGTGGAAGTGCTCAAGAGCGTCGCGCTCACGGGCTTTGCGGTCTCGAGCGGTTCGCTCAGTGCTACGGATCTCAAGAAGCTACAGCGTGATCCGAAGCTACAGGCCAACGCGGCCAACCTCAATGGAGGGGGCTTAGTGTATCCGTTCGTCGTGTGCACGGGGCCAGCGCACTTGTACCTCGCGGCAGCGACAGAGAAAGAGCGGGAGGAGTGGATCGTCGCGATCAAGCTGCGCATCATCGCACTCAAGTACCGCCATCGTAACAAGCAGGCATCGACGACGGTGTCCCAAGGCTCTCGTGTTCGTATGCACGACTTTATGGAGGTACAGTTCACACCGGGCGGGCCGTGGAAGCGGCGCTATGTCGAGCTCGAGAATGAGATGCTCAAGGTGAAACTCAACGACCGCACGCTCGGCAGCAAGTTCGAGACGCGACTGCTGCCGTCCTGCGTGCTCGCCTCGAGCCTGCTCAAGGCCAACGCCTTCGTGGTCCAGAATCTGTGCCAGGAGATCTCGTTCGCACCGGGCACGCTCCAGGACTCGCAGCGCTGGCAAAAGACCATCAAGGAAGTTGCCCACCATGTCACGCCGGATCGATGCTGCAAAGTCTTCCACGACGACGTGGCCTCGCTACTCGCACACAGCGTCATCTACACCGTGAATCTCACGGGCGATGACGCCTCGGTGAATGGTGGCTTTGTGGTGGAGAAGTACAAGAAACGGATCTTTGTCCTGAGCCACCAGGCGAGTCACGCAGCAGCGAATGGACCCTCGATCCCCGAGGGAAGTGTGCTGCTGGCTATCTCGCAGGTGGGGATGGTCCACGACTCGTTCGAGACCATTTGGCACAAATTGCGTCAGAAGAAGAACTACCACAACGCCATGCGGCTCACATTTCGTGCGCCAATGACCAAGTCGTCGATCGTCGAGGTCAAGTTCAAGGCCAAAGAACGCTGGGCACTGCGACGCTGCGTGCTGCGCAATGGCAAGCTGGTCATCGAGCCGGCCGTGCCACCACCGGGAAACTCGCCCGAGATAACGGCACTGTCCGATGAAACGCCCGAGATGCTCACGGCCTCCTGTGTGTCGGCACCCACATTGACACTCGACATCCCATTGCGGCATTGTCGGCCGGAGCTGCTGACGAGCGACGCACTCGGCGTGCGTAACACGATCAAACTCACTGTCACGACAGGCGTGCACCGCACGGTTTTTCTCCACATCCACCACGACGGGGATCTGTTCGCTTGGTTTGCGATGCTCCAACTCGAGTGCGCCGTCGCACAGGACGATGCCAAGTACCCGATGGCATTGCAGACGTTCAAGAAGCTCAAACAAGGCACGCCGTCGCCGCTCGGGTTCGCTGAGGACCAACGCAAGCAGACCACCAGCAAGTGCCGCGTGGCTGGGCAGACGCTCCACGAGACGGAGCTCGCAGCCAAAATGATCGAGTCCAAGTTGCTGCAGCGTGCTCGCCTCGAGCAGCTGCAGCAACTGCGCGACGATCCGTTGCTGGCTGCTCCTGAGTCACCGGTGAAAGCGGGTCAAATCGACCTCTCGTTTACTAATGAGTTTTCGTCCACTATGACCGATGAAGACGTGCGTCAACTCTTCCAGCACCTGGACGCCATCGGCTGTGGCAAGATCTCGTCGTCGGCACTATCCTCGACCATCGAGTCGCTCACGCGGCAACTCAATCCCGAGGATCGATCGAAGATTCTCGACACCGTGGCCTCGGCACTTGGCAAACTGATCCCGGCGTCGCGCCAGTTTGTGTCCATCACGCTCGAACAGACCATCGGCGTGATGCGGAACCTCACGGACCCGCGCGTCGTCGAGCTCGTGCGCAAGTTTGCTCGTCACGAGATCCAGTGCATGTGAGCCCCAGGCATCGTCATCACTAGAAATAGACATATCAGACCAAAGAAAGCTTGTTTCTTTTGCTTGCTGTGGCCTCTGGCGAAGCGGTTTGATCTTCCACTCGGCAAGATGTCCAAGCGCCGTATCAGCAACGCCGGTGCTGACGCTGCCACCACCTCCAGCAACCAGTCGACCAATGGCGCCGTGCTCAAGATGCCGACGGTGTTGCGCATCAAGATTATTTCCATGGGTGAGAGCGGCGTCGGCAAGAGCTGCGTGATCAAGCGGTTCTGCGAGGAAAAGTTTGTGAGCAAGTACATCTCCACGATCGGCATCGACTACGGTGTCAAGCCCGTGTCCGTACTCGGGAATGAAGTGCGAGTCAACTTTTGGGACCTCTCGGGGCAGCCCGAGTTCTTGGAGGTGCGCAACGAATTCTACAAGGACACGCAAGGCGGCATTCTCATGTTTGACGTCGGCTCGCGCAAAAGCTTCGAGGCGTTGGACAGTTGGCTGCGCGAGGCCGCCAAGTTTGGGGCGGGCAAGTTCCCGTGCATTTTGTGTGGCAACAAAGTGGACCGCCACCGCGTCGTGAGCGAGGACGAGGCACGCGCATACGCACGCGCAAAGGGCTTTGAGTACTACGAGACGTCGGCGTGTACGGGCGTCAACATCAGCGATGCGTTCCAGTCGCTCTTCGCGCAGGTGGTGCGATTGAGTGGGTAGGTTTGTATTGGTCAGTACAAGTACACGGCGTAGGCCGTCGCGACGCAGAACAAGCTGTCCTAGAATCCAGAGCCATACCAGCCACTTCAGAAGAGAGGTAAGACCTAGAAGGAAGGTTGAACGACGTACGTTGGAGTAGGTCTCGGAGGCGTAGCAGTCGGTCTCTGGATCCCAAAAGCACCGGCAGCCCATGCTGCATCCGCCAATCCACACAGCATTCATATAATGTCAGTGCACACCTGCGTATCACTCACTGCTTATCCGTTCGCGAGTAAATCGCACGCACCGTACGCCCTCTCCGCGCTGCTCCCCGATCACGACTTGCACGACGTACTTGTATCGTTGGTGGTTGACCTCTTATAGTCACAGCACGTGAGTCCCCAGCACATCTACATCATCTTTACTCCAGTAGAGAGAGGGAAAGAGATCACACCGCGCAGCTTGGCCTTGATCGCGTCCGCAAGCTCTTTGGTCATGGCCGACGCACGGTCCGATTGGTACGTGGCGCTCTCGAGCTTCTCGCGAAGGATCTCGCCAATCGCCTTGGTCATCTCGGTCGTTGTCGGCCTGATTCCAACCAATCAGTACGTCTCCCCATTGCCTCCATACGACCTACATACTTGCTCTCGGGCTTGAGCCGCAGCGACGAGACGCTCTCTTGCTTCACGGGTGCTGCCACCATCGTTGCTCCTCTGGAAGAACTCGCGTGTGTCTCTTCAGGATCGCAGCAATGCCACTATCTCATGAAGATTCGAAATAGTGACATCCTAGCAACGTGACACACGAGCAAGTGAGACCAACATGCTCTGCGTGCTGTGTGACGCGCCGCTCGCGAGGCAGCGCGACCGCGGACTCACGGACTGCGCACACGAGTTTTGTCTCGTGTGCATTTGCCGGCGGCTCACCGAGTTCCGCAATCTCTGTCCGGTCTGCGGCGCCAAGGTCAAGACCGTCCATCAGCTGCAGGGCGAGACCGAGGACCCGCGTGGTGGTACGCACAACGCCGGTGCGGCGCCAGCGTCGGTGCGGTTCAACAACGCTTTCTATGTACTCAACGTGTCGATCTGGGCGGTCGACGATCCGGCGCGCGTGCTCGCGGATCTCTTTTATCTGTACGGAGTATCTTGGATTGGATGCCTTGTGTTTGTGGGAGAATCCGTGACAACCACGTGCGTGTGGACCTCACAGGGAGCAAGCGCGACTCGTCCACAAGGGGAAGCTGCTCAAGAAAGGCGACGTGTGGCCGGGCACGGTTGTGCAGCTCTTTGGCACGCGCAAGCCGACGCAGCAGCGACCGAACGGTACTGTGGCAGCGAGTGGGGCCCGACTCTGTAGCAACAGGGCGCTTGACAGTTCTGTGATGCTGCGACAGGAGTGGCAGCATGGACAGCGTACGCGCCTTGGAATCTACTCAACCCCCAACTTGTCCAACGTGTGACGGCGGTTGTGTGCTGTCCGCTCAATGTTGTGTACGAGTTTTTCCGGTCGATGTTTGTCCACGACAATCGTGAGCGACGCGGCTATCAGCGACTGGATCAGTCTGCCGCAGCTGGGGCGGGTGCACAACAACCGCGCTCGTTCAATGAACCAGGACGAGTGACGAGCCCACATTTGATTGATCTGGAAGAGTAAGGTGATCAAATCACCATTGCTTCAACTCGCATGCCACGTAGTTTCATGGACATTAATGGGAGAATGTGTTCTATTGTGATCCTGCTTGTTACATCCGATCGTAGCCGACAGCGCCGAGTTCCAACGCAATCAAGAGCTTCTCACGCAGCGCCTCCTTTGTCGGGTACTGTGGTAACATAAGACGCCGATCACTGTGCAACATGATGAGCAGATTAGCAGTATGTCCTCATGGAGTTTCAAGCAGTGCGGTCAGTACCATGTGTTCGCGGTTGGACAGAGGCGACTTTTTGTCGGCGGCTCAAGATCTAAATACCAGAACGCCATGTGCTAGTGCACGCACAGACAGGCACATCAACATAAGCGAACAAAACCATAAAAGCGATGGAAGTGAGCAAAATAGGCACTCACCGGACTGCTACGAGTGTGTGTGTGGAACCCAAATAGTGGAGGCAGCGCCGAACCGCTCCAAAAGGTGAGCAGTTTTTCCTTCATGTGCTGATCAAACGTACCCACAACGTCCCAGAAATTACGGACAACTTCATGTGCATCCGTGATCCCCCGCGAGTAGATAACCGACTTTCGCAACCCGTCCACATCGATCCGGCGGTCGCCACGAACGACACGTTGAAGCTCCAAAGGTGTGAACAACTTGAGGTCAAATCTGCGAATAGTGTCACTGAGGCCGTCTCGCATCTTCTTGTAGTATTCGAACTCGTTGCCAAAAAAGAACTGCTTCGCGCGCAGCTCAACGTATTTTACTTTGTTTGCATTTGTCACCGCTTCGCCGCTCTTTGCACCAGCCAGCTCCACCTCCATGGCGACTGAAGATGGTGTTGAATCTGCACTCTCACCCTCCTTGACGAGGAGAACGTCTGCGGTATACTCGAAACGCATATCCAGTGACTCCACATCGAAATCATGATCGAGTACAAACTGGCAACTACGCTTGAAAACGTCGTTCGGGCCGCAATACTCTTCCCAGGATACGTTCTCAAACATCATGAACTTCCAGAAGGCGAGCGGGAAATATGCGTCGAGCGGTTGTTGATCACGAATGGCAAGCCCCATCAAGCGGCCGGTGCATAGATACAACTGCTTCAGCGTTGTCAACTCTGTGTCCTCCACCAGGAGTTCCTTTTGAGCGAGATGCACGGCATTGTCTACCTGTTTCTTCTCAATCAGTTCAGCTGAAGCGCGCAGCTTGCGTGGGGTAATGCGCAAAGTACCGTCTTCAGCGTGTTCAAAAAGCGGAAAAAATCGCACAACATCTCCAGTTGCAGGGGCGACCGTGTGCTTCGTCTTCTTCCCGTGGGCGTCAATGTCAGCATGCCGAGGGCTATTCCGAGCCAGCTGGAGCCATTGAGAACCAATCTCACTCACATGAGAGGGGGGTGGTACTGGGGCCGTGGCGACCGTTGTATCAATCGGCGCCACAGTGTTGAAGAAAGTGTTCTGGATGATTTGAAAAAACTCACGCACGACACCTGCTCCAACGCCCGGCTCATCGACGAGTGCAACGTCTAGCTCACCTTTCAACTTGCTTGGACTCGTGCTGAGAATTTGCTGAAGGATAAA
>JAADVY010000111.1:0-29950 GCA_023336035.1 Pythium plurisporium
CCCCCCCCCCCCCCCCCCCCCCCCCCCCCCCCCCCCCCCCCCCCCCCCCCCCCCCCCCCCCCCCCCCACGACGAAGAGACTCTTGGACGCACCCTTGCGCACCGCCGTAGCTCTCCGAGTCTGGACGTCAATAGAATCCTCGTCGTTAGAGAGAGCTCATAGGGGAGATAGAGATAGTTCCGCCTCGTGTGGGTAGGGAATCAAGTGGTTTCACGTACATGAGTTGTCGTTCCAGTTGAGCTCCATCGTGGCTTTCTTCCTTCGCGTCGTTGCCGTCGGCGGAAGTGCCTCGGCGCTCACACATCAGAAAAGCACCATCACTATATTGCACAAACGCAACGCTAAACTACTGATAAACACGCGTAAGTTAATGAAATGCTGTATTTAGCACCATTGATCTACTATATATACGTAATCGACCGTCACAAATACATAAACATCAACAAACTGAGCACTGAGTAAAATATCTACAAAACCACCCACCCTCCTTAGAGGGTTACATCTCGGGTGAGTCACCCTACTGCTTGTTGAGACACATCTCCCTCCTAACAAACAATCCACTAAAGAATCATCAGCGCAACCCTACGGGCACTAGAAATCTCGCCCCCAGTGGGTTACGCGGTCATCCATCCACCTCGTCCACATCCAGTTGCGAAGCCACCTTTCCCCGGCGTCGTGCATTCCACAATCCGCCTCCTGCCTGCGCCATTAGTCCATCATGACCGTGCCGCAGAGCCCCTCACGCGCGACGTTGCGCCGCACGCGGCTCTCGCGCGGCTCCAGCGCCGGCTCCGAGAACGGCGGCTCGCTGCGCGCGTTCATGAACGACAGCGACTGCATTGTCGAGCACACGATCCGGCGATACGCCAAGTTCGCGCGGCAGTGCGTGGACGGAAGCATCAACAAGCTCCACAAGCGCGTCGGCGTGGACCAGGGCATGTACCTCTACGAAGAAAAATGCGAGACCGCGTGTGCGTCGTCGTTTGTGCACCAGATTTTCCCCGGAGCGCGTGCGCACGCCCCGCCGCCGATGACCGCCGGTGCTGGCAATGCGCGCTCGCCCTTCTCTCGCGTGACCAAGCTCTACGCGTTTGGTGGTGGTGAAATTGCCGGTACACTTGATGACGTCATGAAGGGCGTTCACGCGGAGACTACGACCGACCACACGATCAATTGCGCCGTGCAGTATGGCGTCGAGAATGTGCTCGACAGCGGGATCATGGAGACGTTTGAACGCAGCGATGAAGCCAACCCGTACCGCCACTTTGGCGTCAAGTGGGTCGAGGTCGCCAACGATGCAGCCTGCGATATGGTGGACGACACCTCTGATACCAGCGACGACAGCGAGGCTGGCACGCCAATCGACGAACTCTTCTGGATTGAGGTACGATTGCGACAATGGCGAGAATGTTCGAGTCAGCGAGCTAAAATTTGGTACTTGGTAGCGAACGGGTATCTACACGACCAAGAGTGGCCACAAATACGGCTACCACTTATTCAAGACCGTCGATACGGATTACAGCGTAGAGAATCCTCTCGTTCGGTCCATCCAGATGTCGGTATGCTATCTGTACAACCAGGTCGACAACGATGTCGTGCACTCGTTCATGCGAGGCATTGTGGAGATCCCGCACAGCCCCGACACAGATTTGAATGACGTGCTCGCTCAAGCGAGTCGACTGATGCTCGCACCGGCGCGTGGGCGGCAGTGTCAGCGGATGCGGATAATCCTGGAAATGATTGAAAAGTCCAAGACTGATCGCTCGCAGCTGCTGTACGTTGAGTTTCCCGGAGTACACTCAACTCACTTGAAACGGGATCACTGACGCATGGCGTTTGTGACACAGAGTTTGTCGATGCTCGAAACTCGTGCGCGGTCTTCCTCGAGTGGTGAGTGGGATGCTGCCAGCTCCTTGGTAAGCGTTGGACTGATATGACTCACACACCTGATCCGCCTAGGATCTCTGCTCGGACTGTCGAGAGGTCATGCAGCAGTGCAAGCTTTTAACCATCCACGAAGCTCCGCAGCGGAAACAGAAACAGACAGAGAAGATGCGGTTCTCCTTGTCCTCAGACGCCACCACCAACTGTGAGTATGCCCGATTCCTCGTAGTCGATCCGCTTTCGTGCACACTGACAGGACGTCATCTGTGGCTGTAGCTGACCAATCCCATGGATCCTCAGGGTCTCAACCCGTGTCATCAAGCAGTGCGTCACTGAATCTCGCGTCGGAGAGAGGCTGGGTACGCAAAGACGGGCACACCATGGAAGACATCGACACAGAAGTGCTCTCGTACCGGATGCTGCTGCCGATCCAAGAGACACGGCCGTCGTCCAGCTACCGCAAACAAAGGAAAGAGCGTGGGAACGTACTGCTCAAGATGCTTGTCAAGTACGAAGACGAGCGCCGCAAGATCGCGGCCGACTTCATCAGTCCGGGCAAGGACTGAGACTTATCCCTCATGCCAGAACCATCACTCTGTAGTCAACTTCAATGGGTTACCGGTAGTACCGGTAGATATGGTAATTTATGTGCGTAAGTTTCGTGACAAAGCATACATTCTCAATTGATCTAGAATGTTCGATTGGCTGAAACCGATCTAGTTCGAAATTTTGTCGAATCAACATTTGAGATGCATGGGCACGTTTCTGGATTTTTCGGATGCTTCGTGGTAGTTTACTTCCAGTTCCGATCCTGTGTTGCGACGGTTGTGTCTTCTTCAGCACGTCACAACACATTTCACCACCAATCTCCCAAGCGACACTATCATGGGCAAGGACTATTACGCGACGCTGGGCGTGAGCCGCAACGCCGACGACGACGAACTCAAAAAGGCCTACCGCAAGCTCGCGCTCAAGTGGCATCCGGACAAGAACCCGAACGACCGCGACGGTGCGCAGAAGAAGTTTCAAGAAGTGGGCGAGGCCTACGAAGTGCTCAGCGACAAGCAGAAGCGAGAGATCTACGATCGGTACGGAGAAGAAGGGCTCAAGGGCGCACCAGCGAGTGGACCAGATGGGTCGCCCGGCGGTGGCGGTTTTGCTGCGGGTGGCCCAGGCTTCTCAGGGTTCTCGGGATTCTCTGGTGGCGGAGGCAACACCCACTTCAGCTTTCACTCCACCGATCCCTCCAAGATTTTCGAGCAGTTTTTTGGCACGTCCAACATCAACGAAGCCGAGCACGTGGATCCGTTTGCGAGCATGTTCGGAAACTTTGGAGGATTTGGTGGTATGGGTGGCATGGGTGGCATGGGCGGCATGGGCGGCATGGGCGGCATGGGTGGCCGTGGTCGCGGCCGCAATGCCGCTGGAGGTATGGACGGTGGCTTCGGCTCACGCCAACGCCCAGAGATCCTGCAGACGCAGCTAGATGTTCCTCTTGAGCAGCTCTACTCGGGCACCGTCAAGAAGCTCAAAATCACACGGAAGGTATTCGATGAGTCGACGCAGCAGATGCGCGAAGAGCAAAAAATCTTGGAAATCAACATCAAGCCTGGCTGGAAGGATGGCACCAAGATTACATTCGAAGGCCAGGGCGACGTGCTTCCCGGACGACCGCCGCAAGACATCGCTTTCGTGATCAAGGAGAAATCGCATGACAAGTTCAAGCGCGAGGGTGACAACCTGGTCTACAAGGCGAAGGTGTCTCTAAAGGACGCGCTTGTGGGTGGCGGCACGATGACCATCAAGTCGCTGGATGGAAGACCCATCAACATCCACCTGGATGGAGGTGTGATCGCGCCAGGTACACGCAAGGTGTTCGCTGGTGAAGGCATGCCGCTCCAGAAGAACCCGTCCCAACGCGGTACTCTGTTCGTCGAGTTCGACGTGCAGTTCCCTACCTCCCTGGCGGATCGTCAAAAGGATCTCATCCGGCAGGCATTGTAGACGCATGAATTGGTTTCGACTTTTGTCAAGAGTCACCCCTCGCACAGTATTTAATAAAAGCGGTTCGTGGTGGAGCAAGTGAGTAGGATAGGAAAAGATGCATTGTTTCGGCCGCGCGCCACCTTTGTGGACGACATCGGCTAGTTCAGATTTTGATGCTGACGGGTATAGAATACTTGATGACTTGCTGTTTGCGTTTCTGGTAGAGTCAAGATGTTGGTCTGTAGCGGTGTCACCGGTTCATTCTCACACACACCATCGCAAATCCGTGTCATTGGGGTTGTCGGCAAGATGCAATCGTTTTCTTGGTTTGCGGCTCATCAATGGATGAAAATCGCACACGACAAATAAATGGTGAGGACAGGCCCCTCGCTTCACATCGTACCTCGTCGGATATGCTGGTAGTTCATCAGCTCGGGGTTGAGTTGTTCCTTCGACACGGAGAGCGACCAAGACAGCAAACTCGAGTCATCCTTCGCGGGCGTCGTCAACTGCTTTGCTTTGGCCGCTTGCTGAACCTTCATCTCGTTGATGGCATCCACCATACCTTCAGCAAGTGCATTCACGTTGTCGCCACTCTCCACTCGCAGAGCGTCGAGTTTTTCCATCAACTTGTCCAGCGTCAGCAAGTTCTCCTTGGCCATCTTACGCTCGAGACGACGCTTCTCGCTCTGCATCGAGGCGAGCTGCTTCTGTAGTCGGTTGACGAGGAACTCCTGCTCCTGCTCAAGCTCGTTCTCGAGCAGCACCTTCTCGTTCAGGATCTTGGCGACCTGCGACTCGAGCGCGACACGCACCGAGTTGTCTTCATGGGCCAGCTCTTGGAGCAGCCGTTCTTTCTCTTCGCGTGCGGCCTCGAGCTGCTTGTGGAGCTTGTTCACGATGTACTCTTGCTCGTGCTCGAGCTTGTTCTCCAGATCGACCTTTTCCTTTTGGAGCTTCTGGAGCTTTTTGACGAGCGAGTTCGTGAGCAGCTCTTCCTCGCGCTCGACTTCCAGCGCGAGCTTTTCCTTCTCCTGCTTGAGTTCGTTGAGACGCTTGATCAGTCGGTTCGTGATGCGCTCCTCCTCCATCTCCGTGAACTCGCCCATCTGCACGAGCGCCTCTTTGAGCTGCTTGACTTCGCTCTCGAGCGCGGCCGTGCGCTGGCGCTCCAGGATCAGCAGCTCGCGGTCTTCGAGCACCAGTTCCTCGACGTGTTGGTGGTTCTGCATGGTAGTAGTTGCTTTCTTGGGTTGTCAATTGCTTCTGGCCGACGCGGTGCTTTCCTCTTCCAGCCTTTGGTGGCACGTTCGTGTCTTTGCCCTGCGGATCGTCTGTGTCTGGAGGGGTTTGGCGGCGTGGGCTGTTCTTTTCCTCGCCTCCGTCTGGAACAATCGACAGCTGGGCAGGCTCGGCGAAAGCGGGCCCGTTGGTCCTGACGACCCGCACCCCTTTACCACCAGAATTGAATTGTACAGTTTGGTTTGGCTTCAATGAAATTTTGACACTATCGACAAAGGCGGGTGTTGTTTTTATAGGTTATATGCAAAGATGGGTTGAATGGGTTTTAAACCCATCAAACCCGTGGGAGTGCTGCCCAGATTCGTGGTGGTGGGGGCTGAATCTGGGCGTTGTCCACACTTGGAATTTGTATGGATGAGGCGCAATGTCGCTAAAACCGGGTGGTGAACCCATTTTATTCGGAGGGTAACGCAACTTCAACATGTCGCTTTATGCCACTCATCACCTGGCTGGATTCCGACAGGCTCCTGTCGGCATGTGGCAGATGCGATCACACGATGCGTCTGTCGCTTGTCGTTTGCTCGGTTGACTTGATATGAAGGAGTCACGTTCAGCTGATGGTTCATTTTGGTGCACAATCGACCGACAGAACGTTGAAGACACCACCATGAGCATCGCTGGGGACGCAAAGACTCCTGAGTGGTGCTTGATGGGGCTTCCATTATGGGGTTCAAGCGACAAGTGCGATAATGCAGGTACTGTATGTGTGGCTATCGTCTCAAGAGAGAAAGAGTGAGCGATGGCTTCGCAAGTGTAGTGCAAAACCTCTCGTGACTGGCCGAATACACCATACTGTACGGGTCACTTGTACACAAATCTACTGGATTTGAATAGTCTAACCTAGAACGCAACCTCAAATCAATTCAGTTCGATGTGCCTGAAATACCAAAATAGTAAATTGTCAACCCTAAGCCATGTGGCACACTTCATTTTGGTGGGCTGTCTGCAACAAAATCGCGATCCCACGATAACGAGCGATTCCATCCCCCCCCCCTCCATTCTCGTCTCTGGGTGCACGTCGCAGGTTCCATCAGTGGACGGACACACCGACGCCATGGCTGTCGCGGACGCGCCACCCGCAAAAGACCCCGAGGCGTCCACCGCGGTCGCCGCCGACCAGCCGGACGGCTCGTTCGCGCAGGGGATGTACGTGGCCATCTGGCCCAAGATCGAGCGTTGCCACAACTACGTCTCGGTGCTGCTCGCGGCACAGGAGCAGCTCCAGGAGACCGTCGACCACCTCATCGCTGGTGCGTGCACCTCGCTCCATTCACTGAGACATGGAGAATTCTTCTGATGGGAAAAAGGGGTTGGCTATATGTGAATGTGCAGGTCTCCGCGAGGCAGAACAAGCTGAAGCCAGCTCGTTGGTCGGCTACGCTGACCGTCTCAAGCACTTTCCTGGCCGTGTCGAGCGCCTCCAACACAAACTCGAACTCATCGAGAACCGTCTGATCACATTGAAAGCTTCACGAAGTCGTGCGGCGAGTGCCGCGCCCCGTGCTCGGCCAGAGTGAAGCGACAGTGACCGGCGCGGCAGACGGCGCTCGTCTGACGTGAATCTTCCCGTTCGCACCACGGAATGGGTGGTGCTGACTCGTGGCTTGGTGTTTTAAGATGGGCAAGGATGATGACGAGTTGATTATTCGCATGGACGAGTAGGTCGCCCCCAGTGTATATTTATATGGAACAACCTTTGTGGGTCGATGCGCCGCTTGGATATGGCACCACAGTGCCGCCCTTGGCCATGTGGATCTACTAGCGATCATGCCCGGGTATCCACGCGTCATTCGGATCCTTTTTGCTTTCGCTCGTGGTGCCGCATCGTCGTCTGTGTGTTCCATGCTCTAAAGATCACATTGAGGAGACACCATGAATCTTCACCTCGTGTGACTCATCCCTCGATCGACATCGCTGACGTACCCAGTATCCTCTGTCGACACATTCGGCCGCTTGAGCTGTGGTGGTGCAAAAGGTTTCGCCTGGCGTGGTGCGGGCTTTGCTGATGTAGAAGTAGGAGGGGCAGCACCACCGTCGCTTCCTCGCAGTCGCTTGGCGTCTGCGCCTCGCAGATCGCTCAGTCTGGACCTTCGCTTGTTCAAGTCCCCATTGTGTCCTGTGACTATGCTAGACGGGAAGCGAGGCGCTGTCGACGTGTTCAGAACACTGGAGCTGTTGGACGCGAAGAGATCGTCGACGCCGGGAAGCGCCTACACACCATTATGGGTTAGTTTCTATCGTTGAGATGGACAATGACAGAGCAGTCCTCACCGTACTGGAGACAGACGATGCAGTGGCGTGTTGCGGCGGCGTGTCGTCTTGTTCGTCGTCGGAGCCCGACGCCGACGATGAGTCGGAGTAGGCACACAGTAGTGACATCAGCGCTGGTTCTTGCGGCAACGCTGGAGTGGAGGGAGGGCAATTCTTCGTGTGGACCACACGGAGCAAGTTGAAGTCCTGTCCTGTCACCGTGTGGCGGCGTGAACATTGAGGGTCGGAACAACATGCAATGCGATAGATCGCTTTCCGTTCACTATTTTCTATGCTGACATTACTGTGTACGGGTCTACAGTTTGAACCGCTGATACCTCTCGTCCGAGCCACGGAGCAGACGCCTTCTTTAGATCGACTTGAATGCGGCATGGGCTACGCACAAGAATTGAACTAGGTCAGATCTGCTCCTCAGACATTCCTTCCATGGCACCAAACAAACGCACCGATATCCGCAAGCTCTGAGGAGGCCTTGGCCGCGTAGAACTGCGTGAGGTAGTCAAGCGCAAACTTGTGCACACGCTCGTTGAGCGCATTGTCCTCGGCGTCGCCGCCGCGCTGGTTGTTGCGGTGCGTCGCGATCGCACGTGTGCAAGACACAAGACCAGCGTACGCGCGCGTGTTGCGGTCCTTGTTGAGCTCAATTGAGCGGCAGTAGTGCTTACGCGCAGTGCGCAGACTGTCGAGGCCACCGATTGTAGCATAGATCTACGTTCGAATATCCAAGTGATGAGACAGGCATAAAGAAACACGGCAATCGTATAGAACTTACATCCGCAAGACGGCTGTGCAAGAACGAGTCCATCGGGTTCGACATCACCAGCTCTTCGAAGCAAAATGCGCCGTACTTGTACGCACCAATTGAGAGGTACGTCTCACCGAGCTCGGTCCACTGCCAAACACACCATAGCAACGTCAGCCTCAAACGACCAGCTTGCATACGCACTGGATCCGTATTCGTACCGCAGCCTGGTCGACGGTGAAGTTGCGTAGGTACTCGTTCAGGGCAGCAATCAGCTCTTGCGTTTTCTTCTGAGCCTTGAGCACGGCGATCCGTCGCTTCATCGCGAGAGCATTCGCCGAGTTGGCCGCCAGAATGTCCGTGTAGATCTGTTCGGCCTTGGCATACTCGCCCTTTTGCTCCTGCGCATTAGTCACATATATGTCAGTGGTACTCACATCTTTCTGCCAGGTGAATAGAAACTCACAAGTTGCATGCCCTCGAGGCGGCCGACACGCCAGCTCTTCGGGAACTTGCCCTTCAATGCCTACACGTCACAGTCGATCGCGGCTCGATGAGCATCCAGCCAATAAGACCCAATCTCGGAGCGGTAGTATAACGCACCGTAAGGCATTTCTATCGATACAGATCACTCAAGTCAGTATCTGCAAGCAGAAACCGTAGTGAGCATCGGCGTACCTCCGCGACGCCGTCGTCGTGCTCGTCCAACGCGGCGATGAACACCTGTTCATAGATCATCCACACTACACATCCCGAGTAAGCGGACCTGTTCTCCCTTGTGCAGTTCACAACGAGACCGCACCGTCGCTGCCGAGACGCCATGTAAAGTTGTCGAGCAGCTCGCGACCGTAGCGCAGCACGACGCGCGACACTCGCAGCTTCTCCTTGCGGATGATCGCCAGAAGCTCCATATAGGCCGTGAAGCCTCCGTTCTTCTCGGCGACCGCCAGCTTCTCCTCGTACTCGACCATCCCCATGCTTGCCGACGTGGATGGTGTTGGATTGGACCTCGGCCGTGTTTTGTCTCGTCGAAGGCAGGGGGAGGTGACCCCCACGCTCCTCCGTTGTATGATCCTCTGATACTGAATATCAAATCTGTCATATTTCCAGAAAAATGTAGATCAAATAGCATATTGATCAAAATTAGGCACAGTGATCTCACTCTATTTCATAAACGGGTTCGTCGCCGTGACGAGCTGCTCATGCGGCAAGGAGATCCGCTCGGGGTAGAACGTGTGGCTTGAGGGGTACTCAAGCAGGTTCTCTAGTCGCGCCGAGTAGATGTCGACGTAGCGCTGCACGAAGAACGCAAACTGCGACGGGTAGTTGTCGGCCCGGAACACGGAGCCAAAGTTGGCGTTGATCATCTGCTCCATGCGATTCTGAAGCTGCTCGTGGATCTCGACAAACTGCCACACGAACTCAGGGCTCTGCACACGTGTCTGGTTCTGGCCGTGGGAGCGCAGATCGTTCTGCACTTTCCGCATAAGCTCCTCCAAGGCACTGATCTGGAAAGCAAGGAACTGATACTCCGGAGTGCGTTGCACGCGAATCTCGTCCTCTAGCTCACTATTGCATTGGATGAGTACGTTAGCATAGAGTTTGTCAGATTGAAGAGCTGGATCGTCTGTAGCTCACCGGATGATGGCTCCTGTGCGCCAGCCATTGATGCGAGACGGCTCTACAAGGTCTGAAAACAGGCTGTCACTGCAAACGAAACAATGTTAACCTGCAGCTCATATGACCAGCTTTCGATGAGCGACTAACAGCACATACCCAATGTACAGCACGCGATTTCCACCCCAGCCAGTGAGCCGAGTGAGCTGGTGAAGGCTTCCTTGAGTGTAGACTTGGTTCTGCTTGAGCTCCCGCACGGCTTGCCACTGAGCAGCACACGCATATACGAGATTAGAGTTAAAGACACGAGCATATCCAAATGCGCAACGTGCAAACCCACCTGGACTTGCTTGCGCTCGGTGTCAAACAAACGGAATGATCGCTGTCGAGTGTAGAACTTTGGTTTACGTGCGCTCACCAGAACGACGTTGAACAACTTCATCCGAGCAGAGAACTGTTATATCACTCGATGGTGTAGATGCTTGCAATACGCTGCGTACCTCTCGCCAATTGTCACCGATCATGTACTTCAAACCTGCATCCACATACTGGAACGAGCTGTTCGTACACAGGAACATCTTCTTCTCGTTGCGCTTACGAACACGAATAAAATGTGAGTGTGAAATCTCCGAACCAGTAGATGTAACCCGTCAACACACCTTGATACGTTCGAGAAGCGGAAGCAACGTCGGGTTTGGTTCAATGTATCTTGGTAAGTCTTTCGCAACAGCCTTGTGCATGTTCCCGCTGAGGTGAACCTGAGTCACTGCAGCGTGCACGTCCTCCACGATCGCAATCGGCTCATACTCGATGTTCTCGTCAATCAAGAACTGGGTAACATCAGCAAACAGGCACGCGTGCGCTACGCTGAAGAGGTCGTTGAGCGGCTCCATCTTCTCGTCACGATACAAGATGGAAATGTGCCGAGAACCGCTGTACTCCTCCATGATCTGCTCGCGCGAAAGACGTTTGCGCCCACGGAATACACCCATATTGCACAGCTTCTGGTGCGAGCTGACCTTGCACAGTAGCCCCTTCTCTTTATCGATCGTGAGACCACGAATCGCGAAAGATGGGTCGTAACGCAGATCCTTGAGACCGACCGGGTAGCGAAACTTATCCACCTAGCGTAAGCAAACGTCAGCACCACGGCGTGAAGAGGTTCAGCCCTCATATTGTAACCGCTCACTAGATAATCTCTCGCCATGGAGTAGATCAGATGCTGGAGCTCTTCCGTGTAGTGACACAGCGTGTAGTCGTAGTCTGCAGCGTCATGTTGGGTATGAATCCTACTTACTGTACAACGAACACTTCTCCATGGCCACAGATCTATAACGTACCAAAGCCCACAACGTCGATATGCGAGAGTCTACAGAAACAGACAGCGCCCTCAGTCGTTTAGGGGCACCAGCGATTCGATTCGCATAATACCTCAAGTGGTTGTTGGCGAAGACCTCATTCAACTCGGCACGAGGGTTCGGCTGGAACTTGGCCACAGTGTCCTGCATCAAACACTTTCTTTTAGGACTACCACACAACAAAATATTTGCTCCACGTGCTGCAAACGCACCTCAAACTCCGACACCAACGCGTGCACAGTCGAGAACGTCGGCGGGATTCGCGCTTTGAGGTCCGCAATGTACGGCAGCGCGGACAACGCACGTGTCGCATCTGCATTGACTCGCTGCGTACATACTCGTTGGCGATGGAGAGACGCTACTCCGCCTCGTGGAGCTCTTGCGTGGCGCGCCAGCACTGCCGCCGTGCGCATCATCATCGTCGCCAATGCCAATTGACCTGGTCGCCGTCACTGATGAAGGGTCCGTGACCATCATTCCGTAATGCACCGAATACAGGACCACTCTGTATTCGGGACACGAGGGACTGCGTGTCTGCATGTTGTGCGGGTTTGACAAGCACGAAAGGATCGGGTCCGTGGGTTGAAGGTCCCAGTATGAGCGACGACATCGACAGTGCGGAGATGCTGCGTCGCTCGCCGCTGCGGTCGCTCGCGAACGGTCGACTGGCTGCTACGAGCAGCTCACTGTCACCGGCTGCCTCGTCACATGCGTGTCACAAGACCAAGACGGTGTTTCTTACTAGCGAGATCTGCGAGCGCCACGATGTACCAAGCCACCCCGAGTGTCGTCAGCGCACGCAGGTGGTCCGCGAACGTATCCTGCAGGAGTTTCCGACAATCGACGTTGTACGCGATATTCAGCGCGCCACGCGCGAGCAGCTTCTACGGTTCCACACGCCCAAGCACGTGGATGCGATCACGCGGCTCTTTGGCCATGTCGCGACTCGTTTCAACGCACCTGACCGCAACGGCCGCTCGGTCCAGGTCAACATCGACGAAGACACGACGATCATGGAAGGCACGGAAGAGGCCGCGATGGTCGCGGCGGGCGCCGTGTGCCACGCGATCGATCTCGTCATGGACGGCTCGAGCGATTACATCAATGCATTCTGCGGCGTACGCCCGCCGGGCCATCACGCCGAACCACAGCGAGCGATGGGCTTTTGCTTCTTCAACAACATTGGCGTTGGTGCCTGTCATCTACTGGAGACCTATCGCGACCAAATTCAGCGGGTGCTCATCCTTGACTTTGATGTTCACCACGGGAACGGCACGCAGGCCAAGTTCTTTACCGACTCGCCGCAAGTGTGCTTTGTCTCAACACACCAGGGTCACTTCTACCCCATGACAGGAAAAGCCAACGAGCGCGGCAGCCACAACAATATACTCAACGTACCGCTGCAAGCCCGCACAGCATCGCAGGCGTACCGCTCGCATTTCCAGCGGCAAGTGCTGCCTGCCATGCACGCGTTCAAACCTGACTTTATCCTCATCTCAGCGGGCTTTGACGCACATCGTCTGGATCCGCTCGCGGACATTGCATTGGAGACGGAGGATTACTACTGGATCACCAAGCACGTGACTGACATTGCATGGAAGTACGGGCAAGGCCGAATTGTTTCCTCGTTGGAAGGAGGTACGAGGACAATAACGCGATCGGTTCAGTCAGATTCTCAGCACCATCGTTTTATCACAGGTTACCATCTCGAAGCTCTCGCTGCGAGCGCTGCCGCCCATGTTCGCGCGCTCCACGAAGGAGCGGTTCCACCGAGACCGCTCGCAACGCCAAACGAAACTGACGCGGAATTCGACGTCGACGCATTGACGAGCGCATTCGCTGCGTCGATCTCGCTTGAGTCGCCGCCTCCACTGGTACGTGCATATCCATTCGGCATTCTTGCTGTACACATCCGTGCACGAGATCCTCAGCTGACCGGCAACACGCTGTGCGGTACCGCAGGAGCTGCGCGTGACAGTCCACTTCGACGCCAAAGACAAGCTCGTTGTGCTCAAGGATCGCTCGACGAAGGCGCTGCTGCAGGGCTGTAAGAACAAGTTCCCGAGCCTCAAGAAGAAGGCCAAGACCGTCTCGATCCAGGACGCCCACGGCGCGGTCATCACAGACGCCTTACTCGCCACCATGACTGATGGCCAGCATCTCTACCTGCGATGATAATTCACCTCCCATCGCATCACGCATTCGCACTCCCTCATCTCGTTCGTCCTGCCATCAGAGCCACTCATTTTGTCGCACCACATCACTGCACCACACCATTTTCCAGCACCGCCGTGGTGCCCACCTGCGCACTTCCCGGCAAATTCGGGAAAGAGATGCAAATTGCACCGCTGCCTCGTCGACGTTGCCTGGCCAATCTTTCGCCACCTGGCCCGGCGTTGCAGCATCGCGCTCCCCACCACTCCCTGGCATAAAAAACAGCTACATACGTTTTAAACATTAGAATATGTGGTATTATTATGTAAACCAACATCTAGTGTTTCAAACCGGCTCAGACCATGTGTGTGGTACCGCTCGGATGAGATCAGATAGATCTACCTTCTTTTGTAAAATCGATTGATCTTGAAATCACTATGCCCACATGCTCGACTGGGCGTTGGTCTCACCTTGTTTTGGTGTCGGTTCGCGCACCTCACGCGAGGCGATCTTCAAAAACGAGACCACGAGCGCCGCGTCCCTCCGGCTTCCACCACCGCCGCCGTCGTCAAGAGCAGAGACTTCCGAATTTGCCGGCGGGACCCGAAGCGACCCTCTCAGCCTCCTCATCACCTCCCCCTCTCCCCCTCCCTCTTCAACATGGCGCTCTCCCCCGTGGCCTCGGACGTCGTGACCTCCATGCTCAACCAGCAGCGCGGACAGCTCGTGCTCGCGGACGGCTCGGCGTACTCGGGCTACTCGTTCGGTGCGAGCAAGTCCATGTCGGGTGAAGTGGTCTTCAACACGGGCATGGTCGGCTACCCGGAGGCGCTCTCGGACCCGTCGTACCGCGGCCAGATTCTCGTGCTCACGTACCCACTGATCGGCAACTACGGTGTCCCGAGCTTTGACGTCAAGGACGAGTTCGGACTGCCCAAGTACTTCGAGTCGTCCACGGTGCAGATCTCGGGTCTCATCGTCTCCGAGTACTCGTTCCAGCACTCGCACTGGAACGCCGTCACGTCGCTCGGCGAGTGGCTCAAGGAACACAACGTGCCGGCGCTGTTTGGTCTCGACACGCGTCTGCTCACGAAGCGCATTCGCTCGCAGGGTGCCGTGCTCGGCAAGATTGAGTTTGACGGCCAGCCCGTGGAGCTCGAGGACCCGAACAAGACCAACCTTGTGGCGATGGTCTCGCCCAAGGAGGTCAAGGTGTACAACCAGGGCGGCGCCACCAAGATCCTTGCGTTTGACTGTGGTATGAAGCACAACATTATCCGGTACCTGGCCGGCAAGGGGGTCGAGCTCACGGTCGTGCCGTACGACTACGATCTCCAGAACTCGACGATCGAGTATGATGGCATCTTTATCAGTAACGGCCCCGGCGATCCGATCATGGCCGAGAAGACCATCGAAAGCATCCGCTGGGCCATCTCGCTTGAGAACCCCAAGCCGATCTTCGGTATCTGTTTGGGTAACCAGATCCTCTCGCTTGCGGCCGGTGCCAAGACGTACAAGATGAAGTACGGTAACCGAGGCATGAACCAGCCGTGCATTGACATGCGCACGACGCGCTGTTACATCACGCCGCAGAACCACGGTTTTGCCGTCGACTCGACGACGCTGCCCGCGGGCTGGAAGACGTTCTTCATGAACGCGAACGACCACACGAACGAAGGTATCATCCACGAGACCAAGCCGTTCTTCTCGGTGCAGTTCCACCCAGAGGCCTGCGGTGGTCCCACGGACACGGCCTTCCTCTTCGACATGTTCCTCGAGAAGGTCACTGGCGCGCCGCAGAAGCTCACGCTGCTCGACACGTCGCTGTACGATCGTCCGCGCTTCACCAAGGTGTTGCTGCTCGGCTCGGGCGGTCTCTCGATTGGCCAGGCCGGTGAGTTCGATTACTCCGGCTCGCAGGCCATCAAGGCGCTCAAGGAAGAAGGCGTCCAGGTCATTCTGGTGAACCCCAACATTGCGACGGTGCAGACCTCGAAGGGTCTCGCCGACAAGGTGTACTTCGTGCCTGTGCGACGCTCGACTGTGCTCGAGATCATCAAGAAGGAGAAGCCCGATGGTATCCTCGTGAGCATGGGCGGCCAGACCGCACTCAGTGTCGGCATTGAGCTGTACGAGAACGGCGATCTGGAGAAGCACAATGTGCGCGTCATGGGTACGCAAATCCCGGCGATTATCGACACGGAGGACCGTGAGAAGTTTGCGCAGAAGCTCGCGGAGATCAACGAGACCATCGCATTGAGCAAGTCGGCGACCACCGTCGACGCTGCGCTTGCCGCGGCTGCTGAGATCGGCTACCCGGTGCTCGTGCGTTCGGCCTTTGCGCTTGGCGGTCTGGGCTCGGGCTTCGCGGCGAACGCGGAAGAGCTGCGTGTGCTTGCCACCAAGGCGCTCCACGGTGCGGCTACGAACGGCTCTCCGAAGCAGATCTTGATCGACCAGGACCTGCGAGGCTGGAAGGAGGTCGAGTACGAGGTCGTGCGCGATGCCAAGGACAACTGTATCACGGTTTGTAACATGGAGAACTTCGATCCGCTCGGCATCCACACGGGCGACTCGATTGTCGTGGCGCCGTCGCAAACGCTTTCGAACAGTGAATACTTCAAGCTCCGCTCGACGGCGCAAAAGGTCGTGCGCCACTTGGGCATCGTCGGTGAGTGTAACATCCAGTACGCGCTCGACCCGTACTCAGAGCGTTACTGCATCATCGAAGTGAACGCGCGTCTCTCGCGTTCGTCGGCGCTCGCCTCCAAGGCCACAGGCTACCCGCTCGCGTATGTGGCGACCAAGATCTCGCTCGGCATCGACCTCGTGAACATCAAGAACTCGGTGACCAAGACCACGACGGCGTGCTTCGAGCCGTCGCTCGACTACTGTGTCGTCAAGATGCCGCGCTGGGATCTCAAGAAGTTCTCGCGCGTGTCGAACGACCTCGGCAGCTTCATGTTGTCGGTTGGTGAGGTCATGTCGGTGGGCCGCAACTTCGAGGAATGTATTCAGAAAGCTGTGCGTATGGTGAACCCGGTGCTCGATGGTCTCAACTCGAACATCATCGACAACGAGACGAGCCCGGAGGTGATCGATGAGAAGCTCCGCCATCCGACGGACGAGCGTCTCTTCTACATCATGGCGGCGCTCGATGTTGGCTACTCGGTCGACAAGGTCCACGAGCTCACGAAGATCGACCGCTGGTTCCTGTCCAAGCTCATGCGCATCTCGATGATCCGCAAGTCGATCTCGAGCTACACGGTGCCGAACCTTGACGAGCAGTACCTTAAGTTGCTCAAGGTGAACGGCTTCTCGGATCGCCAGATCGCCTCACAGATCAACGGCGCGTCGGAGATCGACGTGCGTAACCGCCGCAAGCAGCTCGGTGTCGTGCCGTACGTCAAGCAGATCGATACGTTGGCTGCCGAGTTCCCGGCGCAGACCAACTACTTGTACATGACGTACTCGGGCTCGGAGGACGACATCCCCAACAGCGACGACGGTGTGATCGTGCTGGGTTGTGGTCCGTACTGCATCGGTTCCTCGGTCGAGTTCGATTGGTGTGCTGTGAGTGCGGTGCGCACGATCCGCGAGCTTGAGAAGCCCGCGATCGTGATCAACTACAACCCAGAGACTGTGAGTACCGACTACGACGAGAGCGATCGTCTGTACTTTGAAGAGCTGAGTCTTGAGCGTGTGCTCGACATCTACGACCGTGAGCACCCGGAGGGTGTGATTGTCTCGGTGGGTGGTCAGATCCCGAACAACTTGGCCATGCCACTCTACAAGAACGGCGTCAACATCCTCGGCACCAACCCGGTGAGCATCGACCAGTGCGAGGACCGTAACAAGTTCTCGGCGCTGCTTGACACGCTCGGCGTGGACCAGCCGCGGTGGGCCCAGGTGCAGGGCCACGAGTCCGCCCTCTCGTTCTCGCGCGAAGTCGGCTTCCCTGTGCTCGTGCGTCCCAGCTATGTGCTCTCGGGTGCTGGTATGATCGTCGCGTCGGACGATGCGCAGCTGCAGACCTATCTGGCGAGCGACGCCGTGAAGATGTCGAATTCGATCTGTATCTCCAAGTTTATCCTGAACGCCAAGGAGGTCGAGTTCGACGGTGTCGCCAAGGACGGCCACATCATCAACTACGCTATCTCGGAGCACGTTGAGAACGCTGGTGTGCACTCGGGTGATGCGACGCTCGTGCTGCCGGCGCAGAAGCTGTATGTCGGTACGATCAAGGCCGTCAAGCGCATTGCCAGTGCGATCGCGATGGCGCTCAACATCACGGGACCGTTCAACATTCAGCTCATGGCGCGTGACAACGATGTCAAGGTGATTGAGTGCAACCTGCGTGCGTCGCGTACGTTCCCGTTCATCTCCAAGACCTTTGATCTCAACTTTATCAACCTCGCAACCAAGGCCATGCTCGGTCTGCCGGTCAAGTCGGTGCCGATCGCGCTGACCGACATTGACTACGTCGGTGTCAAGGCCCCGCAGTTCTCCTTCACGCGTCTCCACGGCGCCGACCCGACGCTTGGTGTCGAGATGGCGTCGACCGGTGAGGTCGCGTGCTTTGGCACGGACATGCACGAAGCGTACTTGAAGGCGCTGCTCAGTGCTGGCTTCAAGATGCCCAAGGAGAAGAAGGTGCTGATCTCGATCGGTAACGCCGACATCAAACGCGAGTTTGCCGACAGCGCGCTGATTCTGCAGTCGCTTGGCTGGGACATCTACGCCACGCCCGGCACGGCCCAGTACCTTGAAGCCCTGGGTATCGAGGCCACGGTGCTCCACAAGCCGCTGCCCAAGGAGAAGCGCGACCAGCAGCAGACGCCTAACGCCATTGACTTCATCTCGACGGGCAAGATCGAGCTGGTGATCAACGTGCCGGAAGGCTCCAACCACGACGAGATCTCGGCCGGCTACCTCATCCGCCGAGCCGCCGTGGACTTCGGCGTCTCGCTCATCAACAACGTCAAGTGTGCTGTGCTCTTCGCGCAGGCGATCCAGAAGGTGCGCAAGCTCGAGATCTGCAACATCTCGGAGTACTACGCGATGCCCACGGTCGGCTGGCGTCCCGGCCAGAAGCTCACGGCCCGCAAGATGTCGATCTGCTAGGCGCGCTTCTTCCTCTGTGATACGCTCTGCTTTTTTTTCTCTATCTATCTTCTACATAGAACCACATGTGGATTTGTTTCTCTTTGCAAAATGTACGATCGAATAGGCCTGTACAATCAGTAAATTCCAATGCCCTTGTTGTTGGATCGTTCGTTCGTCGAAATGGGTCACCGTGTTCGATATTTCTTCCAACCAAAGTTTCATTCGCGCCGCCAAACGTTCTATTTTTTGTCCCTAGTGACCATGGAAAAAAGAGTCTTCCTCTCGAGCTGTTGGATCGCAATCGAAGCTCGTGGTTGCACTCTCACCACTTGTGTCTCCCCATAGGACAACACTACACTGTGTTGTCGTGAATGACCGAGTAACGGGTTGAGCGATGCTAGACAACGGTTCTCAAGCATCGGAGTTGGGTCGTGAGAGTACGAAGCTACAAAGAACGCGTGCAGTCGTCACAGACTGTCCACGCACTTGGCCATCGACGATTTCGTCCATGGATATGCGGCTAGCTACTCGCCACGATCCGTCACAGCGCGCGTGTTCAGGTTGAATCGCGGGTCGTTGAGTTGGCCTTGATGAACTGACTCACCGGGGGGTTACTTGTTTTGAGGTTGAGATGCCGACATTTTTCTGTGGGTCGATGGAGTCGTAGCTCCATGTGTGACCGATCGCATAGTAGGAGCATATTAATATTGCACATGGAACCTTTCTGGCCGCGTACACCAATTGCTGATGAAGTCATTCGCGTCTCTTGTGCGACCACAAAGCGTCCACGCTGCGTCCTCAGGGCGTCCTCTCGGAAGACGAGCCAGCCTAGCCGTGGGACACACGTCTCCTTCAAGTCCAACGATCCGTCCATGAGCAACATTCTCTGTAGCTTCTCTCGGGCAGCTCAACACTGTGCAAAGCCGATCGACCACTTCGGCTCTCTGCAGTCGAGTGGCCGGTGCCGTTGGTCGTGACGAGTCCCGCGTCAAATCTATCTGTAACTGTGATACGAAGAGGAGCACATGATCAGCACCAAAGATCACAGACTCGCCAATTTGTTGAGCGCGCATCCTTGTTGCTGATCAGAAGAGGCAATATTGGGTTTCTTCGTCTGTGGAACCACCTGTCACAAGCGTCGTGACCATCCATCCGTCTCTTTTTCGCCGTCTCGCATGATCTTGTCGGCTTGATGTGCGTCGATTGGGGACGAGTGTCAAGACGTACGTACATGAAGGCCGTTGGCGCGACTGAAGAACGGCTCGCCCGCCTCACCAAAGTGGCTCGACCACAATTGCTCACGATTTGACGCCAGTGCGACCCGCTCGAAACGGACACGAAATGAACGCCGCTCGGCACGAACTGCAGCATCCGCTTCGTCGGCTGGCGCAGGAAGTGAGCTCACATGGAGCCAGAGAGACTGCCTTCCTAGGGATTTCCTCCAGGTCATCAGTCAGGGGGCAAGGACATCCCCGAGCTCTCGTCGGCTCTGAGTCTGAGAAGATGCGTGCGCCGAGGGACAACGAGCTGATTTGAACACGGGACATTCGGGACCGCTGCTCGAAGTTACGGGTCATGAGCAACAAGCTGAGGCAGCTCTCCTTGCTTTCCGCGAGCAGCTCCTTCTGGTCCCAGTTCGAACATGCTGGTGCTCTTGCATTTTTCAACGAGACCTTGTCCAGGATCAGACAACCGTGTCGAGCATTACCGTCAAGACCAGGCTGTCGACAAATTCCTCCCTCACCGTTACGGTCCTTGGTCCCAGCAGCTCTCTCCCGACGTCAATCATCTCAATCTTCACGTCCTGCACGGTTTCTCTCTTTCCAGGCCGTTACACTCGCTTCAGGATCCCCAGGTGGCATCCTTGTCCCTTGTTCCGGCATTGTACTTCGGGACACTTCGGGACCAGCGTGCTGGACGCTTTCATGGGAGGGGGAAGTGTCCACGCTAAGTTCGGCTGAACGAGAGCCGTGCGAACCTCGTCCCGTGCAATGTCGTCTGCCCTCCCTCTCTCCTCCTCCTCCTCCTGCCTCCTGCCTCCTGCCTCCTTCGCCGCCAACGGCTCCTCCCACGCTGGGCGGTCGTCCCAGCTCGTTGCCCTTCGTCGGTCATAGCAATAGGATCCGAGCCGCGAGCGCCGTCGCCTCGAGCTGATCAGAGACCTGAGTGTTCTCCGGTGCTCAGCCGAGACGACGGGAGAATCAGTTGTTTTTGCGAGGGGTTGGTTCGTCCAGAGCTGCTCTTGCTGGCTGTGACGCGCCAAGCGTCTCAGCTGGGTGGGTCGCTCTGAAGGGCTGGGGGTTCTGCTCTCCAACTGGAGCCCGTCGTCGTCTCTATCGCCACGGAGTGTCGAGGCAGGGCAGCTGCCTGGCTCCAGGCGTCCATCTGACACTCGCTGCTCCCACGTGCTGGCGGTGGCCCAGACGATGGCGAGCAGACAGGTCTCCTTTTGCGTGGTGTTCCGAGAGACTCAGCCGAGTCAACTGACCGTTCGCGACGCGCGCAGGAATTCGCGGCCGACCCGAGCTCGAGCGAGGAGCCCTGTCGCCCTGTACACTTATTCTCCGATCGGACGCATCGGCTCTTGTTTGAGTCTCTTTGCTTCCCGCTGAAAAGGATCGCACAGATATCCGCTTGACGGGCAGACGCGGCGGTTGCAGTGATCAAGCGATCGCCGGACTCTCCATCTCCCCGTAACACGAACGCTGGGGACACTGTCTCTCGCGTGAGCGCGCACCCACTAGCTTCCCTCGACAGACAAGCCACCACCTCATTCGCGTGATCGCCGTTGTTCGTTAGACGACGACGATGCAAGTCCACTGTGAGTTCCGTGTGCTTGACTGTCCCCATGTGGGCTCGCAACCCATGTTCTCAGTCGAGTATAAACGAAGCAACCGCACGCGCATGTCCAAGGTGGGCCTCCTTCTCCGTGATGTTTTATTTCTCTCGCTTCACCTGCTCAGTTTGTTGTTGTGTTGCTGCTCGTAGATCCTCCGCTGCTTCCCACATTGTTGTCCGACCCATCGACCGCGCAGCTATTGCGGTTCGGCTCTCCATGTCCACGTCACACTTGTTGGTGAGCACGCGCATTCGGAAGAAGCAAGTGAAGCGACTGTGGGCGATGACGAGCAGCTTCCGCCGTGGAAACTGGACGTGGCTTCTCCCGCGCAAGCACTCAGTGATTTCGTCGTGTTCGGCCGTTTTGAGGTGCATGACCCGGATGACCCACTCAAGACGGGTCTTGCACTCGGCCAGCAAGTGCTGTCGATCGATATCACGGAGAACCGCACTCCTGACGTGATCTGGGTAGCCGGTCAACACGCCACCAGCCAGCCAGCGCTTGCTCTTGTTGAGGGTAGTGCGTCTGGCCCATCCCGCGTGTTTGTGCTGAACGAGGGAGACGGCGAGAGTCACCACTGGGAGTACGACTGGCGGAGCGGCACGAGCCAACGCAAGCGCGCGTGTCAGCATCAATTTCGCGCATATGTGTTTCTTCCCGACACGTCAGATCAAACGCTGTGGCAGGTAGTTGGCGTTGTCTCGTCGACGCCGTTTACCCTGTCTTCCTACCGCAAGCAAGATGAGGAAGACTACGACCCAAGTGGAGCTGGAGAGATGTCGCTTATCCAGGAACTATCAGCGGTTGTTGCTGCCGGTGGTGTGCTCCCACCCGTCCCTCAACCGGCGTCCGCGCCTGCAGCACCATCACCGGTTAACGAGATTATGATTCTTCGCCAAAATCAGTTGGTTGTGGCCGCCACAACCAAGCTTGCAGTGGTGATCAATCTTCTCGCCGTGATCGACGTTAGCTGGATAACCGGTGACGTGCTCACTGACCACGTGATCTCGATCCTGCGAAGCAACCCCGACGTGCCGCCAACTTCACTCGTGTACTACGCCACGCTCGACCAGTCACTCCATCAGTACGCGACGCGATGCGTTATGCCGTTGCTGACAGCCTTGCGAGCGGTGTCACCACGTCCGCGTTCTGACGCCTGGCTGACGAAGTGGAGTGGACTCCTGAAACTGTGTCTTGACCTCTTCTGCCAACTCCTGAAGGATGGACAACTCGCCGAGCTGCAAGCACTGGTCCGACGTGCTTCCAGGATACAGCCTGCGAGCGACACGCATGTAATGAGCGCATTCGTCGAGTTCGCCAAGACGCTCGAGCGCCTCGCAGAGGAGTTTGTCCCGCGGTTAAGTCATCACGCGTCGCTTGATCTGCTCGTCGACGACATCGTCACGTGTGTCTTCGAAGAAGACCCGGATTTCGACTGGGTCCCACGTTCCACGCGTGACATGACAGTTCGCCTGCTGCGTAATACGGCGCTACTGGGTCTCCACCCGTACCGCGAACAGCTCCGCCTTTGTGCTGCGTTGCCTGACGCTCCGCTCAATCCGATACCAAGCGAAATGTCACGGCTCTTTACGGGCTTGTGGACTTGCGTGTCCGTCGATCCGTCGGCGTCACTGACACTGCCACCTCCTCCGGTCGACTTTGGCTTCTCGGCTCTTGCTGCGATCCAGCTCTTGACCGCGGCCCACAAAATTGAGCTAGCCATGGACGGCGATGCCACTGAATTACGAGTGCGGTCGGCGTGGTCGTGCTTCGCCGAGCTCTGGAGTGCGCACGCGCTGGACGGCCAGCTGCACGCGTCGTCCGTGCTGCCCAACGGTCTGGGCGCCGGTCTCTGGCAGCAGCTCGGTACAGGCGCCGTGGTCGGCGACTACCGCGGGGCGCTGCGTCAAGCCGACGACGGCGCGATCGTGCTGGACTTGGACCTGTTTGCGTACAGCGTCGCGGCGCCGTCGTACTGCCTGCAGCTCACGATCGTGCCGGCAAACGCAGATCTCACGTACCAGCTCGTCGCACACGTGCGCGTGTACCGCAGCCGCCTCGTGGACGAGACACACGCGATGGCCACGCCCGAGCTGGCGCTGCTCACGCCGGCGCAACGCAGCGGCCTCGTGAGCTTCGCCGCCGAGGACCTCGTGGTCGCCGCGACGCTCGTGTACGGACAGACCCAGTCGTAGTTGGGGACGATCCTCGCCTGTAGCAGTAGTTCGTAGCTCGCAGAAGACCCCGCCGATTTTGCTCTTTTTTTTTGCTGTAGAATAACCATGACACACGCTCACATTGAAGTTGCCGTGGAGGCCGTTGAATCATTTTATAGAGGTTGCAAGGTCATAGAAATGGACATGATACTCCAGCTCTCTCTCCCATCTACATGCAATGGTAGAGGTTTTTCTCTCAAATATTGTGCACTCTTGGGTCACAACGCTGATGACTGCGGCACCGGTTTGGCGCGTTCTAGACTGCCGCTTCTTGGCGCTCGCGCGACGCGTTCGCATCGCCGACCCGGAGCGTTCCGACTCGGACGCCGTGCGCATCGGACGCGCGCCCCACGACCGATGGCTACAAGTGCGCTGCGATGGCGCCGTGTTCAGCGAGCCCCGTGGGCGACGTCGCCATTGCAAAGACGGCCACGCCTTGCGGGACGTCGACGAACCGTCGCGACGGTACCAACGGATCCGCGAATCGCTGGTGCTCACGTGTATTCTCGCACAGGCCGACTACACGACATGGCTGGAACACATGAAGCGGACGGTGCGCCTCCGGGTCCCGCCGATCGTGGATGTCGATGACGTCCCGCTGCAGCGCAAGTTTCTCTTCGTGCTAGACAATTGCCGAGATCCCAGTGAGTACGAGTGGAACCACCTGAAACACCTGCTTGGAGATGGTGGGTACGACGAGGCCTTCCAAACTGAGTTTGCACACGCAGCAGCAGCAGCATCCGGACAGAGAGTCGATACGTGGACGATGCGCCCGATCGCAATCCACCTGGAGATCCACGCGGCGACGAACTGGTCGCCTGAACTGCAGACACAAATGCTACGTGGAATTGTGGAGACAATCGGCTACCTCAAAGCAATTGAAGAGACATTCCGGCAAGCACAACGTGCTTCTCCGAAGATGGACGGATGCCCTCCTATTGTCGTATTCAAATTAGAATCCATTAGTCTTCACCTCGACGAGCTCTCTGTCTGCGAGGAAGTGTGTGAAGCCCTCCAGTGTGTGCTTGACACGGGTGTGCGTGTGACATTGCTAGCACTGCCGCTGTGTCCGGATAGCACCTCCACTGATTCCTCGTATCTGCGTCTTTGTGGCATTTGGAGTCGGCTTGTTTTGTCAATCTGCGGTATCTACTTTGGTTCGGTCAGCCACGGTGCACTTGTTGAGCGAGTCACGATCAAGACGCCGTGTGCCGCCTCGCCTTTCATAGTCGCGTTTCTATCTGCGTTGCGATATTCTCGTGGCCTTGCATTTGTTACTATCGATGTGTCCAGGGAATTCGAGGAAGCAAACCACTTGTGGCTGTGGCTAGCATTCTCGCTCTTCTGTGAAGGCTCCACGTCATCTATCCAGGGACTGCATCTCGAGAATTTCGAACTCAGAGACGAGGTTGACGCGGTATCGAGTTTACTGGCCTCTGAAGATCCAGTTGGCCAGCTCTGGATGATGACTGTTGGCTGCAGTCCAAACGAGGAATGGTCGGCAAGTTCACGTGAATTCAAGAACGTCAAGGTTATCGTGGTTGAAGGAGCAGAGTGCGCCATACTAACAAATGACCTGAGCAGCACTTCAATCCGTACACCGTGCACTTGGGAAGGAGAGATTGTCTTCAACGATTCGCAGCTGCTGCGAATGGGAGTGCTGCTTCCTGGGTATGGATTTTGCGTCATTGATCGGCAATTCGTGGCCGAAATCGCTCATCCGATAAGTCCCTCCATATGTCTGAATCAACTGCGCACTCTTGTGCTCGATTTGCACGAGTGGTACGTAAGCACGGACGACGCTACCGAGGAAGAACGTCGCAGAGACCAAAGTCGGACTCGTCTTGTTCACCTTTTGCTACTCATTGGTCAACGTTTGTCTGGTATTGACTTACATGCACCGTTCCTGATCTGTGGCGATGTGGAAGCTTGCTTGCGATCTTGTCCGGTGCTGAAGAATCTGCGGTTGTCTGGGATGACGATGGAATCTCTGCAGTTTCTTGTTCAGTATTACGAGAGCGGCCAGTGTCGCATCTCTTCGCTGGACTTTCGTGGCGTTGGTATTGAACCAGAGCGAATGGAGTCGTTCTTACGGCAACTTGTCGTGCCTGGTAAAGCCCAGCGTACACTGAAGAGGCTTAGGCTGGACGATCTGTGGTGTCACGATCTCTCGGATTCTTTCGTGCACTCCCTGCTCAAGGTAATGGGTGATCAGTCAAGTCTGAAGCTGATGCATCTCTATTTGAACTCGTTCGGGGAGATAGAAACTCTCTCCTCCTCGCGCCAAATGACAAACAACCGCCAACTCATTATACCTCATCAACTTCCCTTATGCAGCCGACTGGCGTTGATCAGTGCGCTGCGACTCCTACCCGAGAACAGCTCAGCGAGGCAATTGGACCAATACATGATTGGGATTGTGTTCCAGTTTGCGGCACAGTACGAGCGACGCATCTTTGTCTTCGAGTGCCGCGGATGCTGAGAAATTAACTGTTCATGCTGAATACTGCTACTGAACTGAGCGGATACTCATGTGCGATCGATCGGGTTGCAGATACGGTAAGCATGGCCACAGAGACTTGAGATCCGGCTTCGTGAGTCTACCCATGCGCCAAGAATCGACATGTATCCTCTGCGTGACCGTACATACGTCTAAGAACGTGCTGAGAAGCCTAAGATATCCCACAGAACGGTGAAGTCGCATCCAAGGAAAGATCCGAGCCTAAAATATCTCTCATGGCCGCATTTCATCCAATCCAGCAACGTTTGCAGTGCGCTGAGACGTTGTCGATCCTAGCTGCTGCGTGCGTGGATGCGAAGCGGCTCTTGCCAGCACTAACTCGCAAGATTGCGTCGCACATTGGCAATCGCGTCTTGTCTGGAACAGACCGTAAGCACGGCCATTCGGCAATTATCCTTCTTGTCGTCACGGATGGCAACCGCGGAGGTTAACATGATCACTGACGGCCTCCCAGCGCCTCCTGCTTCCCAACCGCTACCGGTTCTTGTGATTGACAACACGAACGAAGACGAAGACGAACTACTCTTCCAGCCGGAAAGCCCCCCTAGCTTGACAGGATCGAGTGTCGGAACACCACCGACGCCAGAGCAGCGCAAGTTCGTGTGGCCACAGGCTGAAGACGGTCGAATCGTGGAGCAACGAGAGTCAGAGCTCACCAACACTATGATGACATTGCAGGCGTTTGCATCCAGCAGTTCCGTGGATACAGATTGCATCAGCTCTCAGTCTACACCGGAAAGGGAAGTTTGCACCGCTTTGGACCGGTCATTCAGCATAGCCAGCACTTTTGTGGAAGATTGTGACAACGAAGAGAGAACATCGAATGTGTCGACATGTTCAACATCGTCGTCACTGCTCGCACCGTCACTACATTTGAATGCAACGATGAGAGCTGCCACGAAAAAGACAAAGAATGTTGCTAGCCAGCCTCGTGAAGCCATCGCGCGCTTTCAACTCAAAGGCGGACTCGTTGGGTGGCTCCACGGAGAAGGGAAGGTTCATGCAGATGAAGGTTGTGACATCGCACAGCACAGTGATGTCTCTGCAGTCATCCCCATCGAACCGGTGCTACCGAGTGCAGAACAAACACGACACGGGTCAAAGCAGCGAGCAAGTACCCTAATTGGAAATCTGCGGGACAAGATAAAGCAGAAGCAAGAACAACTGGAGCTCAAGCTGCAGGCTTTGGAGGAATCCAATGTTAGTCAGCACGTAAGTTACAGTGAACCGCGCTCGCGGTCATCACAGCCTCGGCTCTCGCTCCAGCCATCCTCCCGCCGTTCGCTTCGTTTCGATGCTGGCGATGGAGTGAGTTTTGACGACTTTGTCTCTACATCGCCAACAGAGCCTGCCTCGATGCTTTTTGGCAAGTCGTTTCTCCGACGTGATAGCCGATTGCGGTCGGCTTCATCGAATGAAGGCTTCGAAACATCTGCTGAAAGGGTTTCGAATGGTGTTCGCGCTCGCCTCCGATCGCTTTCCTTTGCACCTCGTGGGGCGAAGTCTTTGATCAGCCCGAACGAAGCCAACTCGGGATTGGCTTCGTCAGCATTGCAGTGGGATGCATTTCCTGTGGAAGAATGCCTCGCGGACCCCAAACTCGCAGCAGAATTCATCAATGTCGTCCTACCAGGAGATGAGTGGCTTCTCGCGCTACTGTACTCGATTGAAGAGTATGAGGCATTGACGACTGTGACGGTAAACGCTGTGGTTGACTCATCACTACCGCTTGATGTCCAGATCAAAATGGCAACGACAATCATTGATCGCTTTCTTACCAGCCCAACATGTACCAAGCATATGGAGCTTGAGGAAATGGGGAGAGGAATTCGTTCAGTCGTTTGCCGCTACGAGTTACCCAGTGCGGACAGCACGCCTGCGGAACATAAGGGAATTGCATCTTTGATCGCCGCGCAAGGATCAACCCTGCCGATGTGTTTATTCGACAACGTGTACACTTATGTCTTCGATAAGCTACGCGTAGCGTATGACACGAACTTCCGACTCACTCGCGAGTACACAAAACTGCTCGCCCACATGAAGCAACAGCAGCAACAACTTGGCGACGAGAAGGCGCTTCAGCATCTCGTGCTTACCTTCGACCAGGTTATTGAGAGCGAGTGGTGCTGCACCGTTTTTTGGGTGTACCTGTTCCGCACTTCGCACCATCATCGCTTGAGCTTCATCATGGATGTCAAGTTCAAACTACGCCGACTGCATTTGGCTGTCCAGCAAGCAGGTGCTTCATCAGCAGCAGCAACTGAAGCGAAACGGCTCCTTCAACATGAGCTCCTGCTGATTTGTAGACGGTTTCTTGACAGCAAGCAAGCCTCGCTGGTGCTTCCCACAACTTCTCCTATGTTGGTTCGTCTGAAAGAAGAGCTACAATCTGAGGCTAGTGAACTTCAAGCGCAGACTAAGCCTGACGATTTGCTGATGCAACGAATGATCGAGAAGCTGGATGCAATGAGAATGCAAACACGCATCGATTTCAAGCGCATGAGCTTCGAGAGATTTGCCAGTTTCTTGACAAGTGCGCTGTACCGAGACTTTATCGTTCACCCTGGTTCAGGATCGTCCTCACATTGTACACGAGCAGATGACCTTACTCAACTGCTGCGAATCAGCCGAATCCCGTTCCACCAGACCGCTGTCAGCTCACCGAGAATGCGAGATTTACGTGACCTTCGGGACCAAGGCAATGAACTTGTCTTCGACAAGGCCATGGCAACGGTTTTCACATTTCGCGCAACCGATAGTGATACCAACAGTGCTCGAGGGTTACACTTTACCTACCGCTCTCTCTACGTCTCATCTACTGAAGATGACGCCACGGGGGAATGCTTGCGAAAAAAGGTCGAATGCTTTTTAGTGCCCGAAGGCACAAAGCCGACTGGTGAAATTGCAGATGCCACGAGACGATCACCCATTTGCTTCAACTTCCTTGCTGGCACAGGCGACGAGACACTATATGGCGCTCTTTGGCGATTTGGAGGGACGGACGATGCCAACGCCTGCAGCAACACGGAATCGGCCGCGAAAAAGAGCATGCAAGGTGTGTGTGTCTTGTCCAGATATCCGATTGTCGATGGCCTCAGGGAATATTTGCGAGCGTTCGCAACGGCCTACGAAGACGACGAAATCGTCGAGTTTGACATCTTTGAAGATGAATCACGAATCACCTCGGCCGCAGCGATGGCGCAAGACGCATTCGTATCTCATGTCGCTGACATTGTCGACGAATTGATGCCTTCTTCGGAACGTGAAGTTATCGACTCCAGCTTCCAAGACGCCTTTGAGTGCTTGTCCATCACGAATGTGATGCGCCTTTTTTCGCTGATTTTGCAAGAGAAGAAGATCGTGCTGGTGTCCTCGAGTTACTCTGTATTGCTCTCAGTCGGCGAAAGTCTTCGAACGATGGTGTATCCGCTCATTTGGAGTCACATCTATGTCCCAGTCCTCCCGATGGCCATGAAAGGGTACCTGCATTGCCCGACTCCATTCATTTTCGGCTTGCACTCCAGTTATGTGCGTCAGTGCGAGCTCCCAAAGCCGAGCGATGACTTCGCTGTGGTAAACCTGGACCGTGATTCCGTCACAGGCGGTGGTGATGTATTCCTGCCGCCGAGCCGAGCCAACGCTCTCCGTGAAAAGCTCACTGCGCTATGCAAGCCACGCCTACATACACGCGATTCAATCGGCTTCCGTGTGCGCCAGCCAGCACCCTCGCTCACTGCCCCGTTCCCTTCTGACGCGCTGCGCCGCGTCTTCCAGGAAGAACTCCAGTGTATTTTGCGGCACTTGGAGACGTTTGCGTTCCGCTTTGAGTGCGCTGACCGCACCGTGTCGGTCGTGGACTCGAGCAACAGGTCCCGTCGCTGGCCGGCCGACGCCGCGCGCTTCAACTCGGCGCTTCTGCAGAGCCAGGCGTTCTCCACGTACCTCGGCAGCAAA
>JAADVY010000112.1:0-29925 GCA_023336035.1 Pythium plurisporium
GCCGCTTCCAATTGGATCTTCAGTGCCTCGGCTGGTCCCTTGAACAGATTGAAGATGATGGTCGTGGAGGTGTCGTCCTCGGCGAACCGCGACGTGTAAAACTGGTCCTGCATGGGCCACACCTCTCGCGTGGGCGTGACAATCACATCCTTTGTCTCTGGCGGTGGCGTAGTGGCGGCCAGTTGAAGACTCGAGGGCGCGGCGAGGAGGTACGAGGTGCTAAGCACCACGTACGCGGCACTAAGCAGCACTGCACTGGCGACCGTGTAGATTGCACGACGTGGGGCGGGTTTGTGTGCCATGCTGGCCGATCGGTTGTGAGAGATTGAGGCGTCGCCGTCGTCCGTATCGGTGGAACACGACGGACAAGAGCACGCGCTGGATGCCCGTTTCCAATCAAGGTTCACCATCGCCGCTGAGATGTACCCATATATAGATTCGATACGAACACGGTACGAACAGTCTAAGGCATACTTTCGAGGGGCCACATTCAGACCGTCCTCTATTGTGAGCCGATGGATTTCCACGGCTCCGCTGAGCCGCCCAGTCAAGGAGCTCTGCAGGTCCCCCCGACGGAACTCTAGCAAGCAGCAATGGGCGGCGTGGACAAGTATCCGTACCCCAAGTACACGTGGTCGCCCGCGGGCGGCTGGTGGCTCGAGACCAAGCACTGGCGCCAGAAGACCGGCGTCGCGATCGGCGTGGTCGCGCTGTTGGCGCTGCCGCTCGCGCTCCACTCCAAGCGTACGCATGTCAAGTTCCCGAGCGAGGAGCGCCGCAAAGTGCGGGCAAGCGAATAGACGCGAGAACGAGACGCGAGCGTATCAACGAGAGAGGGACCTCCTGTGCCTCAGCGGTCGTCGCGGGGGCCTGGCCGTCTTGCTGCTCGGTCGTCGAAGGAAGAGGAAGCGATGCCGCTGCACAGCTCGTTTTTTTTCTCTGATTCTCCGTCTCGTAGTGCGCAGCTCGGCTCGTTGCGCGCGACAAGATGGTTTGTTTTTTAAATATACTCGCACGATGAGAAGGAACCGCGTGGTGTATCTGTGTAGGAGGCAGAATCATGAGGAGGAAGTGAGCCGCACGAAGCATTCTGGTGGTCCAGAACTCAGATGATGCACCTCGGTATGGAGGTTATTGTATCAGGCGCAGCCCCCGACGCCACCTTGAGCAAATCCCATGCGCGATCAAGTAGCATTATCGCAAGGGGTGCGATTTCATATAGCGGCGAGGCGTGGGTCGTTTATGTATGGGTTCTGAGACGATGATACTACATCGACCCACTACTTTTCTGAATGAAGATGCGCATGACCAAAGCGCTCTTGCCGCCCAACAGTCTCAGCGCACTACATATTAGTAGTTGCTCACAAACGGCTGCTCGTGTTGTGGCTTTTACGAGCGAGACACTAGTGGTACCAGGCAAAGCGTTTGCATGATGCCGTATAGGAAAATGCGATCTTCACGATCTGACATTTTCTAGGTGCTGGGTACAACCTTGGTGTCCTCATCTTCGTTTGTCTCCTGTTCCTGTTTTCGTAGCCACGTGCGGGTCTGCATCAGCGCTTGGCCCAGTAGATTCTGGCCGTAGCTCTGCTCGCGGATCTCCGCGTCGACGTCTCCGGCCTCGTGAAACTCGGGATTCTCACGGAACATCTCCTGCACGCGACCGACGCCGAGTCCGATTCCCCAAATGGCATCTCGATGCGAGGCCTCGTAGAGAGTCTTCTCACCGGTCGCGAGCAGCTTCTTCTTGAGCTCGTCGTCCGAGCTGAACTTGAGCTTGAGTGCGTCTACCATCACGTCGAGCCGTCGCTCGGCCCACACGGCATCGTTGTAGTTCCGCACTTGGCGACCGAGCTTCTTCGCGTCCGGTGGCGTCTTGGCCTTCAAAATGGACATCGCGAGCTTCGTATTGTCCGGATCAAACAGCTCCTGCTTTTGCTTCATAAAGTACTGCTCGCTCGACTTGTACGTGTTGCCCTGCTCGTCCTGGAAGCGACACGGATAAAAATTGCTCAGAAACCCAAAGCGCTCTTCGCGTTGGCCGTAAAAGTACACGGCCGCGTGGGTCTCAAAGGAGGAGAGGGCCATCGACGATCGGAGCAGTGGGGAGCGTGGTTGCGATGTGGAAGATTTGCAAATTGCAATGGGGGAGACTCCAAGCGGGAATTGTGAGACCATCACTCACAGGCCAATGTATCCATCCACAACAATTTTGGTCTCACATGACGATTGACACAAGTGATGGTCCTACCTACATGCACCTTGCCGACTCCTACCGTGATCAAAAACAATGCAATCTCGCAACATAACTGGCTCTTAGGCTCGCTGTCGTAAGTCGGACAGCAAACGGCTTCATGAGGCTCACGGGATCTCACGGGATCTCTTGCGGCGGCGGCGCGTCCGGCAACTCGGTCTGCTTCTTGTCACCATGCTCGAGCGCCTGCTTCTCGGCAATGCCAAATGGCGTGGCACGCCACTCGCGTTCAAACTGCTGCATGTCGCCCGTTGACACGCGCTTGTCGTGCTTGCCTTTGTCCTCGGCCGAGGTCTTGAGCCATGTCGACTCGAGAGAGCGGTCGCCGATCTGACGTTGGTGGACGGCCTTCATCACGCCTGCCGAGTCCTCGTAGCGGCGACGCGTGCTCTCGATCGTCTCGCCCTTGTCGTCCAACGTCGCGCACGAGCTGTACGAATACGTCAAGTACGAGTAGCCGTCCTTGGTCTTGGTCTTGGGTGGCGTGAAATTGGCGGGCATTTGCGTATCGAACGCACGGGCACCAAGCGGAAGATCCGCGAAGAAGTCGGCATTCAACAGCATCTCACGCTGGCGAGCTGCCGCGTCTACTTGCTTAGCTTCTCCCTGGGTCTTCACCTGAGAAGAACTGCCAGCAGAAGACTTGCTGGCTTCCTCTTGACCTTGTGGTTCTTGCTGCTGCCGCCGTCCACGACGGCCACGAGCGCCACGAGCGCCGCGCTGAACTGACTCCGGGAGTAAGATGTACATGGTCGTCGACGTCGTGGGCTGACCCAAGAGATCGACGTCACGTCCGCTGACGAACGCTTCTTCATCGACAAAGTCGGTGAGCCAACTGGAGGGCGACACGATGTCCCAGTCGCTACGAAACATGGTGATGATCTGGGCTCGTGGTCTGCAGAGAAAGTGTAGATCTGATCGAGCCACAGGCTGTACAAACCACGTAGGGCTTCGAATCTGACCGTTGGAGCGAAAAGGCTCACATGACACAGTCTCGTCGCACCTGGAGAGACCGTGAGCGAGCGATGCGGATGTTGCGACGGTGCGTGGGACCCGACAAACCTTTACGATGATAGACCTGGTCGACCGGCACAAAACGAGGGGCCTGCAAAGTATAAACAGCGTTTCATCCTATTCAGCCCAGTTACCGTAAGTTGTTACACCAATCGCTGAAATTGCCTCAGGATCATGACGACGCGTTTGCGGCGAACTTGCGTGGCTTTGGCCGCCACTCGGCGGTGCCTCGTCGTGTAGGCCGGTACAGCTTGACGCGTGGCCCATCAAGCTCGCTTTCTTCCTCCAGAAGGTAGAGAATCAATGTGTTGCTCGTCGAAAGCTTGGCCCACACCTTCTGGTCGTTGGCGACGATCTGTAGCAAGTGTAATTGGCGCGTAGTATCCCACTCGAGAACGCGTGCTCGCACCCATTCGTCCATGTCCTTGAGCAGAAAGTCCACGATCGCACCGACGAGATCATCGCCCTGCGGGAACGCAGGCAAACCAATACGGTCGTGGTCTTTAGGTGGAAACACCAACGGCCGTCGTGTCTTGGAGCCGACCACGACGATCCCGGGGCTTGACCACGCACTCGGGTTCACCTTGACACTGTCGTATACAGACGCCTTGGTATCCGCCTTGCTGTGAATTCGCGGCACGCCTCCCCACCGTAGCGCTGACGCGAAACCCGCGAGCTTGGACAACTGATAAAATCCCGGTGTGGTCTCGAGGATGAACGCGTGCCGCATGCTGTTCAAGTGCTCGTGTTGCTCGAGATACGGCTCCGTGTCGTCGTCGATCGAGTTCTCGCTCATGATCTCCTCGACGAGATCTTCGTCGCTGATCCATCGCTTCGCCCCGGGGATCCGAGTCGTCGGCAAGTGCTTATCACAGTACACACCCAATGGCTTCGTTTCACTGCCAATCATAAAGCCCGCGTTCGCTGCACACAACGGGTGCACGCCAACATTGCAGTTTTCTTGCTCACAGATCACGGACGCACCGCCACGCTTGCGGCAAATGCCACAAAGATACCGGAAGCGACTGTTCTCAATCTCCTCAAGTCCGTCAACGGGCTCCAGTGCCGGTACATCCCGCATCGTGAGCTCGGGGATCGCGAGCGCACAGATCACGTGGACCCACTTGAGATCGTCGAGCGACGTCGTGCCGTCCTTGTTCTGGTAACCGGTCTGTGCGAGCGGCTTGATCGCACCGCCCGTTTGCATACACACGGCACAGGTCAACGAGCGCCCGAGCAGACACGTCGGACAGAGCCACGCGCCCTCTGGATCTTCTCGGAGCACGACGCCAAAGCACTCTTCGTGGATCTTGGTATCACACGCGTCGTTGCCGCACGCGATCACGTGGCCCGTGGACCATAATCCTTCGCAGATCATGCAGTTCTCCTTGGGGAGGTAGTGAGGGAGGTGGCAATTGTCCACGTACTCGCGCAGCTGCTGCAGCAACCGCGGCTCGGCCGTGTCCAAGTCGAACGTGCAGTCCATTTGGATGCGATGCGGACCTTCCACGGTCGGAATTCGGTCGGCGCCGATCGTGTCGGCGTACGCGTCCCAGGCTGAGATCGTATCTGGCGGGTACTCTTGACACGAGAGCTTGGTAGGCTTGTGGCTCTCGATCAGCATCAGTACGCCGGGCAAATCCGGTGGCGAGAGGTTCGCGATGTCGTAGCAGAGTCGGCGACGCTCGTCCCAGCTCATGGGGCGCGGCGGGGGCGCCTCCAGCGGCACGTCATCCCGCGCACTCGTCTTGGTCCGCTTGGTCATTTCGTGGAACAGAAGCAACTGGCGGAGCCGTACGTTGAGGCAACGACACTACTTTAGGTATGTTGGCATGTATTGGATTGGGCTGTATAAGGTTTTCGAGTCAACGTGGATGAGGGGTAGGGGCGGTTCACTCTCTTCCAGAAAGCGGGTCAGCTCGAATGGCCAACTTTGGCCACGTTGGAGTCCAACTTGGACCCGGGCCAAGACGGAAGAGGAACGTTGGCCACGTCGACCACAGCAACCCAAAGAACAGCACGACACGCCTGGCCGTCGGTCGCTCCTTCGCGCCAACGCCCAACGTGGTGCCTCCTCGCTCCGCTCGTCTTGTTGTCACCGTCGGTCCCAGACCCACCCGACGACGAACATCCCCAGTTTTCGCCGCAAACCAACAACGCGAAAACCGACGTACAGTAACCCACTTCTCAGCGTAACCCACTTCCCGACAATCGGACGATCGGCGTCACCTGGCCTCCACATCTCCTGGACTGCGACGTGCACACACGTGCGGAAGTGAGCTGACGCCCTCGCCACCTCGCTGGCGGACGGATCCTCCTCCTCTTGCGCCCAGACCATTCGCATACGTGCCTCCCCCTCCCACGTCCATCTTCCTTCCTCCCCCCCCACTTGCCGACACGAGATGAGTTCCCCCGAAAGTGCGCCGTCGTCCAGCAACGGCGAGTACCCGGCGTCGGTGGATCTTGACGCGTTCGTAGACCGCTCGGCGTTCAATGACAAGGTCTGTCTCGAGGACTTTACGCTCATCCGCGTGATCGGCAAGGGCTCGTTCGGCAAGGTCACGCTCGTGCGCAAGAAGACCAACAGTATGATCTTTGCGATGAAGATTCTGTCCAAGTCCCACCTCATCAAGCGCAAGCAGGTCGAGCACACCAAGACCGAGCGCCGCGTGCTGAGTGTCGTGAGCCATCCGTTCATTGTCGGGCTCCACTATGCGTTCCAGACCGAGTCCAAGCTGTATTTCGTACTCGACTATTGCCCCGGTGGCGAGCTGTTTTTCCACTTGTCACGCATGGGCAAGTTTGACGAGAAGATGGTGCGCTTTTACGGCGCCGAGCTCGTGGTCGCGCTCGAGCACTTGCATTCGTTGGGCGTTGTCTACCGTGATCTCAAGCCCGAGAATATCCTGCTGGACGAAATGGGCCACATCAAGCTCGCGGATTTTGGACTCGCCAAGGACCACGTGACCGAGGTCGACAGTGGCGCGACTTCGCTGTGTGGTACCCCCGAATACCTCGCGCCGGAAGTGCTCGCGCGGAAAGGCCACGGTACGGCCGTGGACTGGTGGGGGCTTGGCATGGTACTGTACGAGATGCTCACGGGGTTGCCGCCGTGGTACACTCGGAACCGGCAGGAGCTGTTTGCTCGCATTCGCGAGGCGCCGCTCGAGATTCCCAAGTACCTGAGCCAGGACGCGGCGTCGCTGATCGCATTGCTGTTGCATCGCGACCCCGAGAAGCGATTAGGCAGCCGTGGCGCCGCCGAAGTGAAGGCGCATCGGTTCTTCCGAACTGTAGACTGGGACGGGCTGCTGTGGGCCGACCCGCCGTTCAAGCCGTCGGACCCGCAAGCGAAAGAGGCCGGTGACACGTCCAACTTTGACAAGGAGTTCACCGAGCTGCCCGTGAGCGGCACGCCCATGAGCAAGATGACTCCGGGGTCGGAAGTGCCGCGGAATATGTTTGCGGGCTTTACGTTTGAGGCGCCGACCATGTCGTTTGGCTCGGACACATCGCAGTCCAAGGTTGACGTCGCCTCCACGCCGTTTATTTAGTTGCTGGATTTTTTTTTCTTGGGCTTATCGTGCGGGTGTGGGAGCGAGTGGGGAAGAGTTCCCATCTCCCCCCGTGTTGCCCGCGTCAGCTCTCTCCTCAAGTACATGGCATAAAGTGTCTGGATTAAAAGTCGTCTCCATCTTTTCACTTATTCGTGCCGAGTCCCCACATTTCTCCCCTGTCACATCATCGGTCGGAAATTGAACTGACTCGTCATGTGAATCGACGTAAAAACACAGAATGCGTCGTCGAGCACAAAATGTGCCCCACCCAACTCCGTTAGAATTATACCACCCCCCTCCCCCGGAGGGGCTGTTATTTCGTTTCGAATGGTGGGCTTTGGACCCATTTGACCACCAGCCATTTTGCGGTTGGGCCATTGAAGATTCTTCTTCGCGACAAATCCGTCAACCCCCCCATGGCGGCCGTGGCTCCTGCGTTTGAGGCGTGCGGCGTGCGCATCGCTGAGGACCCCCTCAAGGGCAAAGTTGTGTTTAGCGACCGCGATATCGCCGCCGGCGAAGTGATCTTCAGCGAGCAGGCGTTCGTGTTCGCGCCGTGGTCCACCAACGTCTGTGATGCATGCGAGGCCGACAAGCCCGCGGACGAGTCCGCTGCGTGTGCATGCGGCGGCTCGCCGACGACCAAGCTATACAGCGAGCTGCTGACCAAGGACGTGGAGAAGCGCCGCGAGGTCGTGCAGCTGCTTGCGGACCTCGAGAGCATTGGCGAAGTGGACCGCGCGCGTTGCGTGCTCAAGTGTCTGGCGATGCTCGAGCGCGACAGCACGGCGCTTGACCACGTGCTCGAGCTCACGTGCGCCAACTTTGAGCAGTGCCTGGAAGACGCGACCGAGATCCTCGAGGAAATGCCTGAGATTCTCCCAAAGGACTTTACGCTCGAGCAGCTCGCGACGCTGATGGGCGTGCTCAACACCAACTCGCACGAGCTCGAGAACCTCGGCGGTTCGGGGCTGTTCCTCTCGGCGTGCCGCATGGAGCACAACTGCTCGCCCAACTGCAGCTTCACGACGTACGACTCGACGCTGTGGATGACCGCGATCCGTCCGGTCGCCAAGGGCGAGGCGCTCTCGATCGACTATGGCAACTTTTTCTACCGTCCGACGACCGAGCGATTGGTGTCGCTGTACGAGTCGTACGGGTTTATTTGCTCGTGCGATGCGTGTCTCAAGCAGCCCGACATGTGCCGCGCGTTCAAGTGCTCGAACGCGGCCTGCCAGGGCAACGACAAGAGTGCGGTGTACCCGTACCCGCGTGTGGCAAGCGAAGTGCTCGAGAACCTTGAGGAACTCGAGTTTGACTGGAAGTGCATTGTGTGCGGCCACGTCCCGAGTGAGGAGGAACTCGCGGCGTTTGAAGAAGTCGAGCAGGAGCTGCTCGAGAATGGCTTCCCCGAGACGCTCAAGCAAGTCGATGAACTGGTTGAGACCACGCCGCTCCACTCTCGCCACTACCTGCTGTTCTGGGCGTACGACGAGATTGGATGTGAGGCGATGGCGTTGATGTCGTTGATCACGGACGAGAGCCACCGCGTGGGTCTCCAGGCTGTGTGGTCACGTATCATCGCGTCGATGAATGCCGTGATCCCCCATGAGCACCACGAGAAGACTATCTACTACGACAACCTCGCGCAGGTTCACGTCGTGCTGGGCGATCTCGAGGGTGCCAAGGCTGCGTACCGCAAGGCCTACGATATTGCCTGCGTTGTCAGTGGACGTGAATGCACACCGACGAAGAAGCTGCTGGAGCTGTCGCAGAACCCGCCGACGAACGCGGAGGAGCTGCGGAAGGTCTACGCGAACGTCAAGCGCCGCGACGCCCGTGATGAGGGCGGTGAGGGCGACGAGGAATGGGAGGATGAGGAAGATGAGGACGACGAGGAGTAGGAAGTGTGAGTCGAGATAGATATCGCGAAGTTACCATTAGTACATTCCACACGCACATTCAATATCGAGGCTCTTGCGAGTCGAGTGTCATGTGAGCGTTGTTCAAGCCAAAGCCCACTCACTATCCACGTCACGATTCGGAAGTCTTGTGGGTGTTCTCTCAAGTTCTACCTCATCGGCCATCTTCAGGGTGCACCTTCTGAAGTAGCGTCCGTCCGCATCATACGGCAATACCAAACCCCTGCCCGTACGCCTCCAATAAAGCTGCATTCCGATGACCAAGTAACGGATCCACAAATCTACTCTGGAAAAGCGTTCCAGAATCTTTCGACACCAAGACACCAGCGGCCGGGACCAGATCGACTGCTGGGTCAAGGTCACATCCGATTGCTCCAGACCCACTTGATCGTTCGGACGGACCCAAGTCGTCGGCACGTGAGGTGCTGTTTCTGGATGGCTCTCGCGAGGTCGCGCGGCCATTCCATCGGTGAGAGCCACCACGTGGGCGATGTGGAAGGCTACTGGACCGGTGGTGTGGGGGTGGCACATCTTCTTTGTGATGTCGGTATTTCTGCTGACGATGTTGCTAGAGAGACGCTGTATGGTGCTGCACCAAGAACGTGCGTCGCGAAAGCGGTGGGTGTATGCTCTGTTCGACTATGCTATGCGTCACGTGCTGCTGATCTACCTGCTGATTCTCGCCTGGGCAGTGTGTTTGGCCTTCTGCTCGGACCAGCACAAGGAGCTTAGGTATACCTAAAGTATCACTACAACGCTCTCATGGTGCTCATGTGTGCCGAGGGCCAGTACTTCTTCATCCTCTGGACCGTGCGTCGTGAAGTTGCCTACTATCTCTGCATCTCTGTGTTTGTCGGGCTCACAGTCGTTCTTCGTCGCTGGTGGTGGGTCCCCATGCTTCCTCTCACAGCGTGGATCATTCACACGGGCGTATACTGCTCCATCGGCACGAGGTCAAGCTTCGTCGCGCATTTCCCCGAGTTTCTCTCCGGCTCAATCGATGCGGTGATCTTCAACCGACTCAGTACGTGGGCCAAGACCACGAGCTTCACATTCACGTGGCGGCGACGGCTGCTGGACTGCACGCTCGAGGCCATCGTCCTCCTCTTAGCTCTTCAGCAAACCGTTCGACGCATTCCTGTTCGACCCCAAGAGGCTCGGGCCGTACCTGTTTCGCATCGACAAGAGCCACCACTTTGTGCGTCTCCACGTCACACTGCTCCTCGTGCTTTTGCCCAGGCCGATCGCGTCTGTGCTCGAGTGGTCGCTGCTTCGGTACGCCGGCAAAGCGAGCTTTTCGATGTACTTGCTGCATCCGCGAACCATCTTCCCGGATTTCGTCCGTGTGCAGGACCCCAACTTTTTCACCAAGGGGCTCACCCTCTGGCTCTCGGTGTTCTTCTGGAGCATGCTCAGCTGCCACGCGATCAAAGTGCCGCAGTCGCATTTCTCCCCGTCCCACACGAGCAGCCGTAGGTGGGAGGTGAACAGAACGGCATATCGACTGTACAGGTACAAGCTCTTTTCATCGTGTCTATGTACTGTAGCTACAGGACACACTGCGTCCCACGCTCGTGCAGCTGCGGGAGCAAGAAGCATGAGGGAGTGTCAAGATGGGCAATGGAGATGTGGGGATTGCATAGACAGCTAGCTTTCATCCCACGCTTGAAGTTGCCTCTTGCAGCTTTCGACCTGCAGGTTGCAGGTCGAAGGGGCTTCTCCCATCAAGGGCCTAATGATTGGGACCATCTAGAAAATGGCTGCAAAAAGCAAGTTGGGCAGCTGACGCGATCTGCGTCAACGCACTGTGATTGGCTGGAAACCAGCCACTTAGCCATGAAGTAGCGTTATGAAGTGGCGAAAGAACCTTGAAGTTGCCAAGTTGCACTTCCACGCAGCGCCTGGTGGTGAGCACAGCCACGGGTCGGGGGAACCTTGACGAAGTGTGGGCCGACCATTTTTTGGTTCCCGCGGATCTGTCGGCAGGCCTTGGAACAGACTTCTTTGTTCCACGACGACCCACGAGGCAGACAAAACAAAAGACACACACACATCCATCACGCAAACCGGTGCCTGGAGATGAGCACCGCCCCGACGAATCTTCTTCCCAACGACGGCATTCCAGAAGGCGCCGTTGACGAATCACTTCGCAACACTCCCCACTCTTCCGAGGAAGACGACCATAGTAGCGGCAGCGACGCAGACCCAAGCGACATGTTCAAGCGGCTGCGTCTGCGTCGCGCGTCCGACGAAAGCGACCGCGACCACGAGCGCAACGAGCACGGGCTCGTCACGCGGGTGCGGCGCTCGCTCAAGAAGAACCGCGCGGCATCCGACGCCTCCCCAGTCCCACGCTCACCGCCAACGTTTGCGACGGTTTGCATCAACAATGTGAACCGCAGTATGGAGGCGCACGGCGTGCTGCGCGACGCCGGACTGCGGGTCTGTTCGTTTGGCGCCGGTGTGCAAGTGTGTTTTCCAGGGCGGAAGATCGACACACCGCGGTTGTTTGGCTTTGGCACGACCTACGAGACCATGTACAACACGCTGAAGACCGAAGACGAAGAGTTGTATCGCCTCAATGGCGTGCTCCAAATGCTCGAGCGGAATATGCAAGTCAAGCAGAAGCCGCAGCAGTTTCAGGCGCTGCTGAACAAGCAGCTCGAGACGCTGGATGTGATTGTGTGTTTGGATTACACCATGTTTATTCGTGTGCTCAATGGTACGGTGATCACTTGCGTGGAATACAGCTGGGCGCTCGCTGACGATAAATGGATTGTTCATGGTGGACTAGATATCCGCATGCGCATTCGCTTTTGCTTTCAGAAGAAGCGGCTGCATGTGATTTGTCTGGACGTGGAAGACACGCCACAGGACGCGCAGAGCGGCGGTGCGCTGACGCTGGAACTGTGCCAGGAGATCAACGCGCTGCCGGAACTGAGCGAACTGCAAGTAAAGAAGGTGGTGGTGGCCTTCGAGAAAAGGCATCAACTGGAGATGTTTTACGTCGGCCTCTCTGTCTGAGAGAGCACATCCTCGGCGAATGAGAAGAGGCCACGGACAATTGGAGAGTAGGAATGTAGTTGAAGTCGTCTGGTGAGTAATAGTTCAGTCTATTCGTCGTGTAGGTTTCACCGTCAGAAATCGCGATGCAGTCAAACTGATGCTACTCGCCAAGCTCTGGGTGCTCGTGCACTTGGAACGCGCTCGCGCACAGTCCAAAGAATTTGGCTTGCTGCTCGCGGAACTGTCGGAGTTCATGGTAAATGAATGTACTGCGAGCGCTCTCGTAGTACATGAACTTTTTGACGATCGCCTCGGTCGACGATGCGAGCACGGCTCGAGCAGCTTGTAGCTGTGGGTTACAAGTACATTATGGTCATCAGTACCGGGTCAGACTGGCCGGAACTAAGGCCACTCACTTTGACGTCGCGGCGAACAACATCCTCCGGTCGTCCCTTCTCCTTGGCGAGACGAAGCTGTGCGATTGAACAGAACGATGTCAACAACGAGCGTGAACTGAGAGGTATAGGAAGGATCCCACCTTTCGCACAGCTGAGTCAAAATCCAGCTTGAAGTTCTCGCGGTCTTCCATCTCTTTCTGCGATGCGAATAGCGTCATGAAAACCAAATGTAGCAGTACATGAGCGACGATCTGGTCGTGAGTACCTTCAGTGTCATCAATCCTTCAAGCTTCTTCTCCAGTGCAGCAATGACGGTGCTCAGTGTAGTACCCTAGACGTATGCTCAATAGTTAGCATGCTCACACCGGTTGCTGGCTGCCACCGCATCCAGAGCTTACAGCCAACTCTCGACCAGCGGATTCCACATTGTTCATGGACTTGCAGAACGCTGGATCAAATACCATGAACTCCTGGTTACTGGCGACTGTCGAGGAACTCGAACCAGGGCGGTGCTGCGGGGTCGAGATCTTGGCGGCCGTGTCGCCGATCATTCCCGCGCCGTGACCAAGCGCCACCAGATTCGTCGCAAAGTTCTTGACTTGCGTGACGAGGATCAGCACTTCATCGTACAGATCCGTTTGGCGGTCACGGAGCGCCTGGTACTCGGAATCGTCCGAGGCCTCGGCCTGCTTGAGCTTGACGAGGAGCTGCTGGATGATGCGACGCTTGGAACATCGGATAGCGTCGCGTATCTTATTTCCCTGTGGAGCTGGTGGCTTGAACTGGTACTGATCCTTTTCTGGCTCGGCCGCACAGGCCTTGGCGTTGCTCCAGCTCACGGCTGTGCGTCCACTCGATGGCGCTGGCAGCCCGCCGTTGTTGTTCACGTGGTGATCTTCGACCATTGTGAGTGAACTAGTGCTTGTGGACGAGGCGTCGATTCTGTCTCTGGTGCCTCTTATTCGTAGAGCGTCGTAAGACGATGTGCTTCATCAGGCTATTTCTGCAGGCGAGCCTATGAGCAATCCGTGAAAATAGCTTCAACCTCGCCACACGTCACAGATTGACTATATAAAATCCTAGAGGTTCTGATAAACGTCGAACAAATTGGCACAAGGTGACTGCAATTGAACGACAAGTGTCATTACCCCCACCCCTCCTGACCTCGAGCCATTCATCATCCACGGGTCCACTTCCAGGCCACAAGTTGAGGATGCATGAAGCCATTCCTTCGGATCCAATCCGGCGATGATACTACCGGAGGCACGTTCCAGAGATGGCGGCGCACGTCCAGACGCGAAGTGGTTCCACCCCCATCACACGCGAATTCTCCGCCATAGTAACCATCGCGTCCCATGTCAGCTGGAAGAATCCCTGCCGACCGTGATTCCCGTCCGTACGACCTGGAAGCGCGACTCCCGCCCGAGTACCGGCGCGTCTCCGGTGCGGCCCATGATCGCGACCGCGCGGACACGACCGGCGGCCCACCGAAGCGGCCGCGCGTCCGGTACATGCCCCCACTGGACGCTCCCAGTCTCTCGCAGCTCGCGACCAAGAGCGGCTTCCTCACAAAGCAGGCCGACAACGAGACGGGCAAGTGGACCAAGTACTTCTTCGTGCTCAAGCCCACCACCTACTTATACTACTACAACACGGAGCTCGACGCGGACCCGCGCGGCATTCTCGACCTCGAGTTCCTGCAGGACGTGCGGTTCAATGCCGATTGCGTGCACCGCAGTGTGGGCGGCAGTGCGAATGCGTTCCGTGTCACGGGCCAGTTGCCCGAGGCATTCGATGAGAGCGGTCACCATGGTGCGCAGTTGCGACCGCTGTATCTGGATGCAGACTCTCCGGATGCAGCTCGTGAGTGGATGGAAGCGATTCGTCACCATCGATTCGATCTCGTGCGGTACAACGACTATGATGAATTGGTGGCCACCATGGAGCGCGTGGACGAGGGCGTGACCTCGCTTACGAAGGAGATCAAGACAACCACTGAGATAGCTCAGCGTATCCGGAGTAAAGCAACCGAGTATCTAGCGAACCTTCGGGGTGAAGACGACGATGACAACGCGTCGAGCCGAGAGGATGAATGTGCTGAAGCAGCGCTGCGAGCGGTGGGCGAACTGCTTGATGACATTTTCGCCGAAGCGGATCAGCAGCGACGTCTCGCACACACTTTGCGCGAGCATGAGAACCAGCATTACGAGCAAGAAGCCGAATGGAAAGTTCGTGAGGCGGGTCTCCAGGACCAGGCGTCGCGATGCCAACAACTCGAACGCGAGTTGAAACAATTTGAATCCCGACATGCGGAGCTGCTCGCAAGGGAGAATCGTGTGCATGCGCAAGAGAGCGAACTGGAGGCTCTCACGAAGCAGCGCGATCGAGAGTTCGAGCAGAAATTGCAGAGTGTGCAACACCGAGCTGCAGAGTTGATGAAAGAGGTGACCGCCGAGACGGCGCGGTGCAATGCGGAGCTAGAGAAGCGTCGCAAGGCGATGGACAAACAGCAGCGTTCACTTGATCAGAAGCAAGAGTTGCTCAGCAGACAGCTAGAGGGAGTTCCGTCCGTGAAAGTGGGGATGATTGAGGCAGTCCGGAAGTCACTAGCGAACACGGTAGCGGTGAAGAAAGTACCCAATGTCGATGAAAAGCCAAGCTCAAGTGAACGCGAAACGATTCACGACAACGAAAACTCCACCGGCGGCGACACTCATTCAGTTAGCACGGCGTTTGCGTGTGGCGTGCAAAAAAATGAAGATGTGTCGGATACGCAAGATGATCATGAGTCAGTTCGCACGGTCGTTGCCTCCAACCCCCCGACGGGTGAAGATGGTCCCGAAGCGCAGCCCAAAGCAGATGAATGCACTCCATCCGAAGTTCATGACGCCCCCAACCCCGTGCCTGCGGTGCAATCAACGCAACAAGTGGATGAACTGACGGTATCCCACTATATACAACCACAAGAGGAAACAAAATGCCTCGAAGAGCGGTTCACATCGTGCGAGCCAGTCGTTCAGCCTGCGGAAACGGATTTACTCGCTCAGGAAAAAGAGGTTGCTGAAGCGACCAGTACTCTGTCAACCGATTGCGTCGAAGAAGCTACGTCGACGCCTGTGGTAGCAGCCGAGCTCCCATTTGATCCAATGTTGATCAGTTGTCTTCCTCCCGAGTGGACGTGCAAAGAAAGCAAGTCGTACGGCGGCCGAGTGTACTACTTCAACCTCGAAACAGGTGAGACGCGGTGGGATTTCCCTCACGACGTCCTGCTTGCAGATCCTCCAAAAGAGGGCTCGGGGAGGAGCAGCGAGGGTGCGGTCACGAATTCCGTAGAGGACGCGAGAAGCTCTATGTCGAGTCAGAGCTCCACGCAGGAAACGGCACCAGCCGCCTCACGTGATGCCCACGAGCCATCGAAGCTCATGTATGCATGGCGAAGCAAACTGCTGGGAAAAGTGCAGCTACCAAAGAGACAAAGCTCGCTCTTGTCCGACTCGTCACCGAGATCGCTGCTGGACGATCCGGTCCAGCCTGGATTCCAGAAGATAGGCTCACGGTGTGAGTTTTGAGAGAGGGGTTGACAGTGTCGGTGGTTCCATCCGATGTCCGCAATCTGGATTCCATTCTCTGGAATCCAGAGAGCTGTCATCCAGCGTGTTTTTTAGTCGTGAGTGCCTCCAGAGAAATACATGTCGCGACCGTAGGTATGCACTGACTGACGGCTAGTTTGCAGTTAATACCGGACTGACTGACGTCCATATTGGACTATGCTGGATAAAGAATCCAGCAAGACGAAGACCACAGCCATGATGACGGCGATCCGCTGGTTGAAGTCTCCCCCTCCCAATCAATTCACAAATTTCCGGTTTCCAGTGTCCTATCTCACCCATCCAGCCTGCTTCAACTCCGGAGTTTCCAACTGTACTTTTTGGTGGATCCCTACCCCTCTCATATGTGTCTTCTGACTTTTGCTTGAGTGTGGCTGTTCGGGGAAAGGTGGGGTCACCGACACAGCACACGGATCGGTCCAACGCTCATCCATCAGCAGAGGCGCAGCGGCCCCACACGGACGATCCATCACACATGATGATGACCGGGCGACCAACTGACCAACATTGCCAGCCGATTGACGCCCACCATTTCTGTTCCCTATGCCTGCGTACCCCGACCATGGCGCTCGGCGGCGGCCGCGCGACGCGCCGCAGCCACCGCAATATGGCCATCCCCAACAGCAGTATGGCCATCCACACCATGACCCGCACGTCCACAACCAGCCGCAGAAGCGCCGCGACACGGCCGACTCGTCCACCGCCGCGTCCGCACTCAAGCGGCCGCGCGTGCGGTTCACGCCGCCTTTGGAGGCGCCGCTGCTCTCGCAGGTCGCGACCATGAGCGGCTTCCTGCGGAAACAGGCGGACAACGAGCCGGGCAAGTGGACCAAGTACTACTTTGTGCTCAAGCCCACGACCTACTTGTACTACTACACGTCCCAGCACGACGCCGAGCCGCGTGGCATCCTCGACCTCGAGTTTCTGCGGGACGTGCGGTTCAATGCCGACTGCGTGCAGCGCAGTGTGGGTGGCGGCCCCCACGGCTTCCGCGTCACGGGCCAACTGCCGACCAAGCTGTGTCCCGAGGGAAAAGACCCGAACAAGACCCAGTTCCGGCCGGTCTACTTGGACGCGGACTCGCGGGACCAGGCCGACGCGTGGATGGAGGCGTTACGCCACCACCGGTTTGATCTCGAGCGCCATCGCGACTATGACGATTTGCTGGATTCCATGGACGAGTGCGAAGAGCGACTCAGTAAACTCACGGCGCAGGCGAAAGAGCTCGCGGCGACGACGCATCGCACGCTCCGCAAGGGCAAAGAACTCGTGTGCAAGCTGCGCGGCGTGGCGATAGAGGACGACTTGGGACGCCCGCGCGGGATGTCCCACCATGACGAGGATATCGCCGCGACGGTCCAGTCGATCGGCGTGCTGTTGGACGAGATGTTTGCCGAAGCGGATCGCCAGCGCCGGCTCGCGGAGCTGCTGCGGCAACGCGAAGACGAGGCGGTCCACAACAATTCGGCGCTCCGCGAGTGCGAGGCCGAACTTCAGATCCAGACCACGCGGTGCGAGCGACTCGCGAGCGAACTGGAGGCGCTGCGAGAGGAGCAACGTGTCCAGAAGCAAGGATTCGACACGCGGTACGCGGAGCTGGTCACTCGCGAGCGCGAGCTGATCGCGCGCGAGAAGGAGATGCTCGCACAGATCAAAGACCGCGAGCGGCTGTGCGACCAGCGGATGCAGGAAGTGGACCAGAAGTCGTCCAAGTGGACGAAAGAGCTCGAGAAGGAGGCTGCAAAAAAGAATGCCGAGTTGGAGAAGCGCCGCAAGGCACTCGAGAAGCAGCAGAAGGCACTTGATCTCAAGCAGAAGCAGCTAGACAAGCGACTCCAGGAGACGGCACCGCCGAAGATGCGGTTTGTCGGGGCCATTGGGAAGTCCCGTACAACGTCTGCCGTCAAGGAAGAACCGGCCGATGAGATGCAAGACGACGCAGCTCACGACGAACACGAAGACGATACCGCTGGTGCAGCTGCAACCCGTACAGCAAAGTCCCGAGGTCGTTTCGGTTTCTTGGGTAAGCGAGGTGGGAACCACACCCACGAAGAGAGCGCGACCGAAGCTGCCCATAAACACACCGAGATAGGGGCACCGAGTGCTGCACACTACGCACCAACGCATGAATCCGAGATGGAATCGGATTCCTACGATGACTCTGGCGCGGATTTGCCCTACCGAGAGAACCGATCTGCGAGAGCAGCTACAAGCGTGACCTTCAATCCGGACCGATCCTCCGACGCAAGCACGACGCGGCTCAGCGGGGTCAGCTACTCCTCCTCGGTGAGCACCCAGTACCCGCGTTCGACTCGATCGATGACGACGGGTGCGGTGATGGCGACCAACAAGAAACTCGGTCCTTCTCGATCGGCGTCTGTGCCCGCAAGCTCCAGCGAAGTGTACGCTGGTATGCATGTGCGTTTGCCCCCCGAGTGGACCTACAAGGAGAGCAAGAAGTACCAGGGTCGGCTGTACTACTACAACCGCGTCACGGGCGAGACGCGATGGGAGTTCCCGTACGATGTGGTGGTCGACAACGGCTACGCTGGTGTGAGAGACAGTAACCGGTCCAGTTTTGACGACGGGAATGACTTCGTCTCGTCGAGTGAGCCAGACAGGGAAGACATTGGCGAATTCCTGAGCCGAACCCGAGCCAACACCTACCGACCAACGCCGTCTTCACTCGGAGCTGCCTCGAGCCGATCCCGATTCCAGTCGACCGAACGAGCCGACACGAGCTGGGAATCTCGGTACTACTCCGATGCTGCCATGGCCTCGCGGATGGGCTTCGTGCCGGAGGAACCAGAAGACGAAGAGATGCACACCATCGACGAAGAAGAGCCATCGACGGCCACGGGCAAGTCGCGTCTCTGGGGTCGCAAGCTGCCCAAGATGCGAGGCAAATCATCTGCCGCCACCCACGACGTGGAGCACGCCACGACCAAGTCGATCGCCCACGATCCAAGCGACGAGGCCTCGTCGCATAACCGCAAGGGCTGGAAGCTCATGCCCAAGTTCGGCAAGGGATCGAAAGGCAAGGCCGCTGCCGCATCGACGACGCCGCCGCCACATCCGTCACCGTGTGACACCGATCCCATCGTGCACGACAATGGCCGGTGCGAATTTTGAACATCTAACTTATTCTAGTAAATTAAAGGTTACACCCGACAGCGTAACCCTTCCTCCTCCAAAATAAAACGTTGTTTTCCGAGCAATCCAACGTTCGAAAGAGTGGTCGCTGCAGAGAGCCATCCATCATCAAAAGGTTTCTCGTCAATAATCCATCGTGGCGATGCAAGTGCTCAAACGCGCGAGCGGCGCGCGGCCCCCGCGCGTGGTGCTCGATCCGTCGCTGTCCATGTCGGTCCAACTCCCCGCGGGGCTGCGTGTGGCCAAGCGCGCGGTCGAGACGACGTCTGTAGCCGCCCCAATCGCTACCAATCCAACGCCACGCGAAGCGCCCAGTCGTGACGACGACGAGTCGTGGGAGACAAGAAGCGACTGGAGTGCAGCAACCCCCGCAGCAGCATGCGACAGTACGGCAACGCGACGCGTTGTGGATACCAGTATGGCCGTGTGGTCCACCGAGCAGCTGCCCGTGGAGGGCGAGTGGGAAGACGCCGATGCGCCCGAGCTGCCCGACGATTTCCCGCTGCTGATCGTGAATCTGTCGCGGCTGCGGGATCTGCATTTCCGCAGCGAGTCGTCGAGCTACGCGATCGCGATGGACACGGACGAGCAGCTCCGTGAGTTCTACGCGACGGTCAAGCACACGCTGCACGAGCATTTCACGCAAATGACCGAGGTGTTGTTTGACCAGGAGGTGTGTTTCCACACGCACTATGGTGCACAGCGACGCATGCTCGAGAACTTGCATCGCGCGTTCCCGAGTGACGTGTTTGCATTGATCGACTACCCGACGCAGCTCGCCGGGCTCGAGCTGCACGAGTATCTCCACGTGCTGGCGACGCCGACGCGGTGGGCGAGTATCAATTACCTCAAGGACTGTCTGCGCAAGTGCTCGCGTGACCTCGAGTGGAAGTTTGAAATCGCGATCGAGCTCGAGAAGCTCGCGCAGCAAGAGCACGACTGGTGGACCACCGAGCAGCAGCGTCGCAGCGACGAGATCGACGCACTCACGCGGCTCCGGGATTCATTTCGAGACAAACTGCAGGCGGGCGACTCGAAGCATGCGAATTCGTATCTGCTGCTTCGCAAACTCGAGGATATTGAGACACGAGTGGTGACACTGATCGATGTGTTCCTCAAAGAGCCCGAGCTCACGCCGCGCGAGAGCCGTGAGTTGATGGGCTTTATGGATGCCGAACCGTCCATGCAAATGCGGAATGTGCTGGACATGGTCGTCGCGATGATTTTCAGTCGGCTGCCACGAGACTACGGCTCGCAGCCGACGAAAGAAGCCCATTTTGAGATGCTACTGGACCACCATTTGCACATTCGACGACTCTGGAAGAAAGACTTCGGGCGTCTGCCTGCACGCGCTGGTGGAGCGGACGAGGCCGAACTCGAGGAGGAGTTAGAGCATGTCGACGAGCTGTCGGAGATTGGGGAGACGAAGACGAATCTGGAGCACGACTTTGACCAGTTCTGTCAGGTCGGTGATAAGGAACATGTTGATCCTGATGAGCTTGACGATGACTGGGAGGCAATCGCTAGTGACGACGACAAAGATGAGGACGACACGCACGTGGAGAAGGATCCTCTAGAACCCATTCAAACCGAAAGCAAACCTGTCGCGGATGGCTTGGATGGATATGGCGCCGACTTCGACAGTGACGAAAGCGCCAGTGAAAGCGAAGGCGAGGTTGAGTCGGTCCCTCCGATTCCAGTGAAGCGCGTAGCTCGGCGAACACGACGGAAGAAGAAAACACGAGATGCTGCGGCCAGTACAACACTCCGAGATCGGTCGCCGAGCCCAGTGGATAGAATCGCAAGTCCAAGCGAAAGGGACCGAGCGTTGGAAGCATTCATGTATGGCGATGGCGACTCGGACAGCGGCAGCGGTGGTGAAATCGGTGGTGGACGTTTGGCTCAGCCGTTTGCTCGCACTGGTGCGCTGCAACTTCTGCGGCGAGCGAAGGAAAGCGAAGGCTTTTGAACCGTTGTGGACTCTTCGCCAAGCTGTCTTGACTGCCGCGTGTCCCTTAATTTGCTCGCCCTGTAAAGTAGTCAGAGAGTAGTGATCACAGATAATGGCAACCCAATAGAAATCAAGTGCGACTCGTTGCCTCTTGCTGCGCGTAGATTATGATAAATAACCACTGCATATTTGACTCATTTGCTCAAAATCACAGATCATCCGTATCAAGGCCCTCCTCTGCTGCCTGGAGACGCAGCAACTCTTCGACCTCTTCATCGTCGTCTTCGAGGTCACTATCCGCATACCGAGTGTTATGGGGAGTGCGTAATTGGCTCCACTCTGGCGCAGTTTCATTTGTGTACCCATAGTCGAAAAACAACTCCTCACCGACATGAATGTCCCAGTTGGCAAACAGCGCGATTCGATGCTCGCCACGAACGACCAGAATCTTGGTATCGAGATTCGCATCCTCACGGGTACGATGGTTGGCAAACTTGATCTTGTTGCCTTTGCGCATGGCATCCACGACTTCGTCACTGTTAATGTTGAACAAGTAGCTCACCTTCATCGCGTCATAGAAACTCCCACGGCGCTCAGCCTCATCGTCTGAAATCAATGCGCCCGTGTACTCGTACACGAACTCGCCCTTTTTGATGGGCTCCAACGCGTACGCTCCCCATCCATGAGTTGCTGAAAACGCGACGCCGATCTTCTTATGCACGCCTCGCAACATATTCACATTCCGACAAATGTTGACATCGCTTGCCAGCATAAGCCTCTGTCTGTCATCATATTCCATGACAGCAGCCTCATGTGCGCCGCAAGTAAAGCAAAAGTCAGGGTCGCACTCGCGTGCGGCTTCATAACAGGCACAACTCTTCGTGCGGCATTGGCCTGGAAGACACTTGCACCCATGATGCCGATTTGCACATTCGCGAGAGCACGAGCATGCCTTGTCACAATCATGGCCGCGCTTCAAACAGTCACAGTTTCCATCATTGCACACACCACTGTGGTTACAAGGCTGGTATCGATGCTGTTGTTCTTTCGTCTGTTGCTGAGCTCGGTTCATTCGCGTACGCTTGACCATCTCGCGATTTCCGGAATGCATCGCGGTTGAACTACGGTTTTGAAGACTTTGTCGGCGGTGGCCTGACTTGTCGTGGAATTGGTCGTGGTATGCTGCCGACGAAAACAAGTTGATACCATCGGTCTTCTCCTTTTCAACCTGAATGTGCCGGTGGATAGATGAACAGGAATCCGTGTCGTGTGCGCCAAAGCCAGTATGAGGCTCCTGTAGTAGCCGCGCAAGAATGCATGGATTGTCTCCAAGGATTGGTATGATCTTGCGCACCATGAGCTTCGCCACTTCAGACAGCTCCTTCGTGGACTCACTGGATTCTGACACAGAGGTTTTCCAGCATGACGGACCGCACAACGAATCTGGAGAAAGCAAAGAGTCCATGATCGGTCCGACATATACTCGGTACGAGTCATCCAGGTATTCGGTATCATCCACTTGTCGCACCAGCTTCTGCAGTTGTTTTGCCTGCTTTCGTAAGCGCTTCTTCCGTTCTTTTTCGACCATCACCTCTTGGACTTGCAAGCTCGCACTTGCTAGAGTACTTGCTCGTGTCTGTGAACGCCTCGATCGACGGCGATCAGCAGTGTCCCCCGTTTCGCCCTCTCCATCGACGCTGCCAGATAAAGTCGATTGAGCATCTTCGTTGTCATGATCAGAGAGGTCTCCTTCGGATGACGATGAAGATGACGAATCAATCTCAATAACGTCGTTACTATCGCCGCTCTTGAGTTTATTTCCTCGAGAAAGACCGACGCCGGCTTTTCTCACGACAGGATTGACAGGGTCTGTGCGACCTGATGGCTGTGGATGCTGGATCCCGTGTTGTTCACAATCGTAGGTGTAGCACCGGCGGCAAAACAGATCCCGATACCATTCCATTACCTGACCGACTGAGTTGCCTCGGCGAAGTCCTTTGAAGGTCGGGTTTTGCACGTAGTTCAATGCGAAGGTAGTGAGTGGAGGGCGCAGGCTATGACTCACTGAATCATCGTCTGACTGAAGGTTTGAGTCGACTAATAGCTGGGATACGTACTTGCGAATCTGCGCAGCTGGGATACGTTCGAGTGTGTTGTCGCCTTCCAGACAGAATCGAAGCTCGTTCATCTGTTTGCCTACGGCGCGGGCGGTTTCCTCGCGTTTCTGAATAACCTCGTATTCTGTGACAGGCTCTGCAAACCCACCCACCTCACGAAGTCCTTTGAAGACTCGATCTGATTGACCACATTCTTTGATTACCGCGCACAGCAGGTACTCCATCACCTCGTCGTCAATAGCGCTTCTCACAGGCTTCACAAGATTAGCGACATCGCTGCGCCAAACCTCCAAGCTTTCTTGAGTCTTCACCACATCGTCTCCTTGTTTTTCAGCTTCATCAGGTAGGTCGACAACAATAGCCTTCTCTTTGTCGAGCGTCGTCGAAATGTATCTTCTGGGGTCGATGTTGATTCGTTCTTGATCACCCAGGTTCGGAACATATCGCAAGATAGGGTCGTCTTCTACATGTACATTTGTCTTCACGCTAATCCATGCACAGGTTTTGCGCATAGGAGGAAGATCCTCGCCGAATTCCACGACGGTCTCCGGAAAGTGGGGCCGTTCGAATACGGCATCCTCCAACTCACTGAGTTCAACAAGTCTTCGAGTTCTCGGGTGACCGAAAACGTAGCAAATGTTACCGACGAGTCGGTTTAGATGCCTTGCCTGCATACGCGGTAATGAAGCATGCTGAATGCGTTTAGCGTGGACGTACTCAATCGGCGCGGGATCGAGGCATGTGTTCATCTCTAATTGTGGGATCACTCTGCTTTGTGTTGAGGCACTTTTACTCCACGGCAATGACTTGCGCATTTCGGAGATTGTATCACAAACACGACGTTGATGGCATTGCTTGAGGACAGGCAGCGTTCTGTCGATTACGCGGCGCACCTTGGTATTGACGCTCTCTTGGGATTCAAACTGCGCAAGAAACCATAAATTCACCGTCAACAGAAGAGAAACACAAACTTTTGCAGCGAAGACCACCTGACGTACACTCTGGGCCAACAGTTCGGTTGTTGAGAGTTGTGGGGGCGAAGCGAGCTCAATGATGGGTGGAATCATCCCAGATTCGTCGAATTCGCCCAATTCTCGTTCTTTCACTGCCAATCAAAAGAGAGAGACCGGTTGATATATCTGAGAAGATTTAGCCCGGATAGCAGCATGGATCACGTACCTCTCGAGAACGCTTGCCACCACCCTGTCTCAGAGTCAGCTGGTAGAATATTCAACGGCGCGCGCACAAACTGAAGTCGTTCCCGCCACCAGGTGTTGTGTGGGATGGGGATATGGTCCACCTTTTCTTTGGTGGCAAATGACATCGATCCATTCGTTGCAACAGACACTGTTGTCAGAACATACCTTGTTCCAGTCGTGGAAAAACCTTCACGCAAAGCGGGAGGCACAAACGGAAGGGGTGACACCGATCGGTGAAGCGGTTTTACTTCTCGTGCTGTAACGCTCGATACCGTCGAGTCCATCGAAGTGACCGAGTCCTGGCGTTTTAGCCGATGGACACTATTCGTGGACACGACTTTGCGAGCTGTGTTTGGTGGCCGAGAATTGTTCGAAGTTGCACGACCACGCGATGATTGCGACTTGTTGGTTTGCTGCGATAGCTGCTCTTTTTTCTTCTGCATTTGCCTGAAATAAGCTAGTTCACGCTCCTGGGCCTGCATTTCTTCAACAGAAATATTCTCTGGTAGCGCAGCAACAGCTCGACTAGGCCGAGCAGCTGGGGTGGAATCGGGCCATGAACGCTGAGCACCAACTGTGGGTACCAGCTCGGGTGATGCTCGTCGGGGTTGAGATTTCGAGGGCGTAGGCTGTGCAGGTTTCGGCTTGGGTTTAGGTGGCAGCTTCGAACTATTCGCTGGAGGTAGTTTTTTCGTAGGCACTACGGAGGTGCTCTTCGCACTTAAACCATTCGATCTCTTGATGGTCGACGAATGCCTTTTTCGTGAGTGGTCTTCTTCAGACTCAGGCTCATCGGACGAGTCGTCATCTGAGATCTCTATTTCTTCAATGGGCCTGCTGTGCGCAGGCTTTCTCCTCTTGTCTCGTCCATCACTGTCGCTTTCGGCGTCCTCTACACCACTGTCGTCACTTTCTTCTTCACTCGATTCTTCATCCTCGTAATCGTCACTGTCTTCAACATGACGCCGCGAACGTTTCGCCGATTGCAATACCAACAGCTTTTTCTTTTGCTGTGGTGCTGATTTCCTCGCCACAAGTGGCTGGACGGGCGCTCGAGACGGCTCGCTTTTCCTCGCCGGTGCACTCTCTCTCGATCGCTTTGCACCACTGTAACTTTCCATGTCCTGTTTCGGCAGAGCTTTGGTCTTCGACTGCTTTCCATTCAGCTTTGTGCGCATCTCGCGGGCCTTTTCCATCTTGCGCACCATAGACGAGTGCCGGAACGGCCGATCATCTTCTTCTTCTGCGTTCTCCTCTTCCTCCTGTACACTCTCCTCACTCGAGCCTTCAAAGTCGCTATGATGCAATGTCATCGTACCGCGTCTGGGCGGTGCAGGCTTGCGGCTCGCTGGTGGTGGTGCCTTCTTCGGCGGTCCTGCAGTGTACAGCCTCGCCGTGGGAGGTGTTTGTAGCGTATGTGTTGGAGTTTTCCGTCGCTTCGAGTCGACCGCGGGGCCCGCCGGCGCGCGCCGTCGCTTGCGTGCAAACGCACGTGCACCGTCACCAAACGAATCGTCTCGGTCGTCGTAGTCGTCGTCCTCGTCGTCACCACTCGCGTCGCTCTCGTCTTCCGCCATGTCCATGAGTGCCTTCTCCTCGTGCGTGATCAAGAAGTTGCCAAACACCACGGGCTTCTTGGCCGACGTCTTCTTGCTAAGCGCTGCCTGCTGCACGGCGCGCAATCCCGGATCGTCACTGGCATCGCTACTCGCCTCGTCGCTGCTGTCATCAACGATAATAATCTCGTGGTCACCTCCTGTTGCAATAAAATGTCAGATTATGAGACTTCCAGACCACTTCAGAGCCCACGAAAACCAGCAACCGAGAGCTACGTACGCGCCATACTCAATTCTGCAGTCGTTCGGCGACGTCCGCGTCCCCCAGCCACGAGATCGGCCCTTGACGCACACAAATTTGCCGCCGTCCGTGACAGCAAGTCCTCCGTTTTCCGTGGTGGCCAACCTCACCGTTTGGAGAAGCACTCAAGTCACCAGCTGCTGCAACTTGCACGCAACATCCTCGAATCCACCTGACACTAGTAGGTTTTATTTACTGATAAACCTATTCAAAGTGAGGCTGTATTCCACTCGGTTCAAAAACCTTCTCGTCAAAAACCTACCGTTTCCCGGGCCAGGTTTAATTCAGACCGAGAGAGGGAAATGACCGAGACGGACGCCGGCATGTCGACGGCGACGGCGTCCACGCTGCCGCCCGTGCCGCCACGCACGGCCAGTGGTGCCGCATCCGTCGTGCGCAAGCGCGGGCGCAAGCCGGCGCAGTTTTGGGTGTCGTTCACGACGCTGGAGGAGCCGTACAAGGCCCGAACGGCGCCGTGTCGCCACTGCGACGCGACGGTCAACTACCACAAAAAGTGGGAGCAGGCCAAGAGCCACTTGCTCAAGTGCGGGCCGTTCCTCAAGCTCATGCAGGAAACCGATGCGGTCGCACGGCCCGAGTGGTTCACGGTCGAGGTCGAGAAGCGCCGTCGCTCGGCCGTGAAGTTGCTGCCGATCGATGTCGTCGTGCGGGAGACGGATTCGGCGAGCGATCCGAGTGTTGCGACTGTGACATTCAAGCCATCCGGTGGGACAAGCAAGACGACGGCGCGTGCGAAGAAGCGGGAGTCGCTGGGTGGTGGTGTGGACGGAATGTCGGTCGGCGAGCTACTGGTGTTGCAGGCCATGCAAGGCGGTGGGTCCGTGGATCTGGAATTTGTGGGCCAAATGCTGGACGGCGCTCAATCAGTGCGAGAGATTCTTGACAAAGTGTACGGGCGTGTGCGTCGGTGTGTGATGGGCGAACTCTGTGGAGTATCAACGCTGGTCGTTTGCTACGATGACAAGGCGAAAAGGGTGGAGTACCGTGCAGCGACAGACGACAAAACCTTTTTTCTCGAACGCGCCTCGGCACCAGGCACGACGGAGAGCAGTGGAGACGCGACGACCGCAGCTTGGATTGTGGAAGACATTCAGCGGATGGTGGGGGCGCTTGAGACCCATGTGCATCATTGTGTTCTCCATGGACCAAGCGAAGTGGTGAGGCGAGCAGTTGAGCTGAGCAAGGAGTCAAGTGGGCTGGCCGCTACACCAATCCGTTATAGTCCACTGCAAGCGCTCGTCGAAATGGCCGAGGATATTTTGAATTGTGCGTTGATGAACGAAGTCCAAGGCCATTTGTCCGGATTCTTCACGACCGCGTTGACATGTCATGACATTTTGAGTCTTTTGGGTCTCAGCAGTGGTACACCGTCGTACATTCGGCAGCAAATCGATACCACCAGACGTGTAGTTGAAGCGCGTCGATGTATGTCGCTGGCAGATGCTGTGTGGGCAATCATGGATGCGGGAAGGCTTTTCGACGGGAGCGCTCTTCGACCCTTGACAGACCTCGCACGGTTGGATGCCACCGCGAATAGCCGCGTGTTGTCAATGATCGAGAGCGATGATTTTGCGCTGAAAGTACGGCGACTTCGTGCGGTGGTGGAGCCACTATGCATCTCCCTCGCGCTGGCAGAAAAGCAGTCAGTCTATCCGTCGGATTTGTTCGTGTCATTTACGTCTCTTCAGAGGAGCTATCGCGTGTCCGGGTGTTTGACAGAAACCGAACAACAGGCTCTTATTGAGAAGATTGAGAAGTACCGCAATCTGATCGTCCAAGACGGTGACGAGTTGGGCCATCTATTAGACCCGGCATACCTTGGAGAACTCCTGGATGTCACCGAGAAGGCAACGGCAGAGCAAAACCTATTTGCAAAGACTAACGGCAACGACGTGGCTGAAAAGCAGACATTGTTTGGGGAGTACACGCAGTTTCAGCTCGCCGTAGTGCAGCAGCAGATGTCTAATGAGGGATTCGTGCGGCAAATGTTGAGGGAAAGAAAGAAGACAATGCTTCAATATTGGCTGACCGACGGTAGGCGGTGGCCGCGACTCCAAGGTATCGCGTTGCAGATTGAGCAGGCGCCTGTCGACGCTGGTGTATTGAAAAATGACACTGTGAAGCACATTCTTCCTCCTGGATCTCATGACGAGGCAGCGGAAGAGTTTCTACGCGTGAACACCCCGCTCTTCAGCATGTTAGATATCGTCAAGACCAGCCCAGTGTCACTTGCTATGAAGTCTCGGGTGGATGACACGGTTCCGATCGAGAACGAAGTGATGGTAATATAAAGCTACTTGCTACTTACCTCATCGTCAAGGCCTTTGCCAAGTTGATCCGCCATGAGATCGTTCGCAAGTTCCTGTCCAACTGTAACAACGCACAGATTAGCGAAGGATCGACGGACTTCAACACGCTCGAGCTCAATCTTGCGCCGGTTCCTCCGAGCGATGAGAGCAACTCCACCTATAGAGGCAACAGGTTTTGGGTCTGTAAAGAGAAGTGCGGTAACGCTAGGTATGAAGAACGTGGCAGTGGCCGATGGTTCAGGATTAGTGGTATTTGCAAGATCTGAGTAAGATTGGTAACATTGCATCGGTGCGAGCGATCCAAGTCGTCCGCGGGACATAAACGAATCCCCACAGGTACGCACGAGTCGGTCTACGAATCCGTCTTGCTGATTCGTTGTTCCGCTCAGCGAACGAGTTGCATTAATTCGTGTGCAAAACGAACCACCATCGTGGTTAGTCAATTTTCAGTCTCTTCTCATTGCCCAGCAGCGGTTTGATGTCCAGGATAGACATGTACGATAATGCATCTTGCACTATGTACTCCCGAATGCCCGTGTCGGCATTCTTCGAGAACGTTCCGGGTGCGGCTGAATCAACGATCAAGAGTCGACCAATGTCGTCCATGACGATATGAAGCTGTCGCGCGAAAATGCTGTTTTTGATGAATGTCGTGCGCGTTGGTTGAACAACTTTCGATGCCTTTCGAGCTTGAGTAGTGATTTGTGTGTCTCTGGAGGCGGTCTCAACAGATCCATCCCGACTGCTTCGCACAAGACCGATGTTCATTGCTCGCTTCACAGAGTATCGGAACTTCATGGGCTCGGCACCAAAGCCTGCATCTGTGAACAAGTAGTCTCCAGCAAGATGCACAAATCCACTTGGTCCTGAGGCGTACAGCACTTGCAAAAGGGAACCAAGTGTTGTCCTGGTTACAATCGTGCCTGAGTCTTCGTCAAAGGTTTCACTATCGTACGGATCAATACCCAGCATTTGGCACGCGAGGATGGCGTCCCATCCAACGAGAACGTATCTTGACTGCAGCAATCGTACCACACTGTTGTTGGCAATTCGATGATACGGCGTAAGCAGCATAGCAAAGCCGATCGTGAACCCACACACACCGAGGATCGAGAGCAGCACGAACAGATCGCACATGATCTCATTGCCCCAGAAGTTGGCAATACGTGGGTTGCCACCGTAGATGCCTCGCTTGTAGGGCTCGTCGTGCTTCATCATCGTCGTCCTTCCGTTGACCACGAGCAGCAGGAAAAAGATGAAGCACAGCAGCAGGTTGTACACTTTGTAGCTGAGGAAGAGCGCAGATGCGTCCACGTACCACTCAAGTCGGTTTCGCGTGGCCGACGTGATCATGTTGATATTGCGGATGCATCGAACAAAGAACTTGAAGCCGAGTCGGAAGATGGAGTGGACAAGACACATCACCCATGTGACCTTGGTGAGCGCGGCACAGAGAAACAGAAAGTTCTCGACGTTGACTTGCTTGCCCAGCATCCACGTGCCCATTTCCAGAATGATATAGCTCATGCGAAGGTTCACAATGCCATCCAGAACGCTCA